>CM022297.1:53610220-53626000 GCA_011799875.1 Thinopyrum elongatum
TGACAGCAAAGATAGAGATGAAGTATTTCCCTCAGTTTGAGAAAACCACGGTATCAATCCAGGAGGAGACAACGCACAAAATTCACAGAATACCTTGCAGGAAAAACAATCGAACAACTTGCACCCAACGCGATAAACGGGTTTGTCAATCCCTTCACGGTTATTGCAAAAGTGAGATTGATAGAGATAAGATAAAACTAAAAACAAAAGATAAAAGTAAATAATTTTGGGTTTTTTTGGTTTATAGATCTGAAAAATAATAAGATGAAAAATAGTAGATCGGAAAGTAATATGATGGAAAAGAGACCCGGGGGGCCATAGCGGTTCCTAGAGGCTTTCTCAAGATAGAAAAATATTACGGTGGGTGACCCAAAACTACTTGCGGAAGCAAAGTGATAGTAGAAAAGCGCAAAAAGTATGGACGATTATTAGGCCAATGCATCATGGAATTAGAGGTATCACAATCCGTGTCAAGTAGAACCGAAAATGATTCTGCATCTTACTATATACTCCAAACATCGATGACTATCCAGCATGCATTCTGGGAGATTTATGTTCATAAAGAAAAGGGAGGGAGGAGTAAACGCATTAAGCTAGATGTGAAATGATGTAGAGGAATCAACCCAAAAGCCATATGATGACAAACCCCATTTTTTATCATCGAAGGCAAACAATACAATACGTGCCTTGATGCCACTACTGTTCACTGGGAAAGGGACACGCAAAGATGGAAACCAAGCTACGCACTTCACCATGTGCAAGAAGAAAAAACCCTTCTGTTGGCCAAAACCAAACCGATAGGTTCGAAAAGAGAATACAAATATTCAAATGTCATGCATTAAAGAATCAGAGAAGATTCAAATAATTATCATAGATAAGCTTGATTCATTAACTCCCACAATTCAATCGGATCTCGCACTAAAAAAAACAACCGCAAAAAGTATACATTCGAAAAAAGATGTACTCCCAGAAACATCGAGGAGGAACATGGTATTGAGAATCAAAGAGAGAGAACGGAAAGCCATCTGTACTTAAGCTTATGGGACCACTAGGTCTGAGGTACACTACTCCGCTTCATCGGAAGGGGCAATGGTGTTGATGTAAGATATAGAAATCCCTCCGTGATTTGAATCTCCCTCGAAGGACGCCGGAAAAGGCCACTAGATGGGGATCTCACGGGTACAGAAGGTTGCGGCGGTGGAAAAAAAGTATTTTGTGGCATGCCTCAGGTGGTTGGGGGCATATAAGAGTTTACAGGGCAAAAAGACTTAGGTTAGGAGGTTGCGAAGAGGGGGCCCCAGGGGGGGGGGCGCGCCATACCCCCGGGGCGCGCCCTCCATCCTTGCGGCCGGCCTCGTGGTCCTCCGACTCATCTCCAAAGTCTCCTGGTTTTAATTCTGGTCCAAGAAAAAAGATTATCGCCGAAAAATTTATTCCGTTTGGTTGTTCCTTTTGGCGAAACTCAAAACAGGGAAAAAAAAACAGAAAAACTGGCCACGGCTCTAGGTTAATAGGTTAGTCCCCAAATAATATAAAATAGCGATTAAATGCAATAAAAAACATCCAAAAACATAGAAATATAAGAGATGGAACAATCAAAAAATTATAGATACATTGGAGAAGTATCAATATGCATGGGGGGCCTTGCGCATGCAGGTGTGGTCCCCCTCCCCCTGGGGGTTTCCGATCGAGGGACCCATACGGGTGGCCCGGTGGTTCGAGGGACGTTGACCGGCACCGAGGAGAGGATATATCCCACATGGTGGATACCGGCGTCTTCGATGTTACGGCAGGGTCACAGTTTCATGTTTCTTTACTTGTACAGTTCTTTAACGTTGAGTTTTGAAAAACAAATTAGCCAAAACAATATATAAGGTCAATCAAAAAAAGTCCTTCCATAGGAAAAAAAGTAATGGCATTTCAAGTCTGTCATAAAAAAACATTTGAAATATCAGATACAAAAAAGGAGGAGGCCAAAACAAAAACACAAAATACAAGGGAAAAATAAAAGGAAGTACAGCCAGTGGTTCATGAGGGTTCGATTCCTCGGGCTCTCGGCAAAGCCAACCTTTCCATGAGTACTTTGGCAAAAGAGAGTTGCCATCCTTTTAAGAAAGTTTCGCTTCTTCCCTTTGTGTGCATTCTCGATAATATGTACTATTACTGTTTTGTCGCTGTTCTTCCAGCTGGACAAACCACCTTAATCCACCATAGTGTTACGTCTTTGTGTTTTCGTTTTCAAGATTGCCCGCCGGTTATAAAGAAAGAGGCAACACCCATCCCCAGTTGGCGCTCGGAAGCCTAGGGCGTAGGGACCGGCACCGAGAGGGGTACGGGCCACGGTGAACAAAACTGCGTCTTCGTGTTATGGCAGGTCGTGTTGAGATGTAAAGAACCAAGGTCTAAAGCCCGTTCGGTCACAGGGATTCGCCCCCGAGAGAACTCAGTCTCGTGGACGAACGCATCCGATCCTCGAACGTCCCGACCGTTTGTGGGGTTCGTGAGAATTGTGGTCACGTCAAGGAGTGCGTTAAGGATTCCACAAACACAACACCCATGCATGCATATTGCATGGGGCCTTGCGGATGCGGTTGTGGTTTTGTCCCCCTACCCCCCTCAGGCAGTTTCCGATCAACGGGACCCAATCCGGGTGGACTCGGCGGTCTAGGGGCGTTGACCGGCAAAGAGAGGGGGTAGGCCACGGGTAAACAACTGGCTTCTTTCGTGTTACGAGAGTTCATCGCGGAGATGGACAGGACCAAGTTTAAGCCCGTTTCTGTAATAGGATCGCCCAACGAAGACCGGTCTCGTGGACGACATTAGCCGGTCCTCAAACGTTTCCCGGCCCGTTTCTATGGGCCTCATTAAGCGAATGTTTGCAGGTCAAGGATGTGCATAGGTTATGCCCAACAACACACACCCATTGGCCATGCATTGCATTGGGCCTTGCGCATGAAGGTGTGGTTCCCCCTCCCGGGGGTTCCAGATCATAGGACCCATCGGTTGGCCCGACAGTCTTAGGTTTGACGCACCGAGAGAGGGTAGGCCCATCGGGAATTACCGGCTTCTTCGTGTTACAGCAGGTCACGTTCTCATGTTTTCTACTTTACTAGTCTTAAAGTGAGTTTTTTAACCAAATCTTAGGGCCGAAAACATATATGTAGGTCATCAAAAAGTCCTTTTTTCAGTGAAAAACGTTCATTCAAAAAGTTCATGGCATTTTAAGTCTAGTCATAAAAAACATTTGAATAATCGATACAAAAAGAGGAGGCCAAACCAAAAACACAAATAGAAAGAGAAATAAAGAATTTAGAGCGTGGTTTACCGAGGGTTCGAGTTTCTGGCTATCGCAATGCACCACAGATTTACTCGAGAGAGTGCCTCCCAAACCTCACCTGAAACGTTTTGATTTTCCCTTGTGTGCATTCTCGATAAATATGTCGTACTGTTACTTTTTTGTTTGGTTTGTTTTTCTTCCATGCTTGGCAACCACCTACCAATTATAGTTACCGTCCTTTTTTTTTGCTTTTCAGATTGGGCCCTCGCCCGGTTCTAAGAGACGAGCACAACCATCCGGTGGCCTCGGGCAGTCTGCGGGGGACGTTGACGCATCGAGAGGGGGTTAGGCGCACGGTGAAACAACTGCTTCTTGTGTTATGTCAGTCGCTCGCGAGATACAGACAAGGTATAAGCCGTTCTTGTCACAGGACTCCCCACGAAGAATCGGTCTCGTGGACGAAACGCATAGCGGTCCTCGACGTTCTCGCCGTGTTCTGTGTGGTTTCGGAGGCCATGTGCACGTCAAGGAACGTGCGTCATATGTTTATTCCAACAACACACCACCCGATTGCATGCATATGACATGGGGCTTGTAGCATTGCGGGTGGTTCCCCCCTGCCCCCAAGTCGGCAGTTTCCAAGATCGAGAACCCATCCGGTGGCCCCGGCGGTCCTAGGGCGTTGCCGGCCACCGAGAGGGGGTGGCCATGGGACAACTTCTCTGCTTCGTTCGTTTACGGACAGTTGTCAGTCGCGAGATGACGAGCAATCCAAAGGACGCTGTTCGTCAAGGATCGACCACCGAAGACTCGGTGTCTGGAGAACGCAGCCGGTACCTCGACGTTCCCGCCCAGTCTTGTGTGGTCAGTGAGCAGTGCACGTCAAGGAAAGTGCGGTAGGTTATATCCAACAAACACCCCCCAATTTGCATGCAATGGCTCCATGGGCTTGCACATGCATGGTGTGGTCCAACCCTCCCCCCCCCTCCGGGCGGTTTCCGATCATAGGACCATCGGTGGCCCCGATCGTTAAGGCTTGGACCGGCACCGAGAGTAAGAGGGTAAGCCCACGGTGAGATACCTGCTAGTTGTGTACGAGCAGGTCACCTTCTCATGTTTTTTTGACATTTCTTTAAAGTTTGCGTTTTGACAATATCTCCCAAACATATATATAGTCATCAAAAAGTCCTTTTCAGGAAAAGTTCATCAAAAAGTCCTGATTTTCAAAGTCTAGTCATAAAAACATTGCAATATCAGATTACAAAAGAGAGTGCCAAAAAACAGAAAAAATAGAAGGGAAAATAAAGAACTTAGAAGAGTGGGTTACCGAGGGTCGTTTTTTGCCGCTCTCGCAAATAGCCCCTTTAGGGAGGTGATCTCGGCCAAATAGCATCAACAACACTAAACAGTTATCTTCCTTTGTGTGCATTCTCGTAATAGTCTATAACTTTTTTTGTTGTTTTCTTCCATGCTTGGACAAACTCACCTTACCACATTTAGTTACTCCTTGTTTCTTGTCTTTGTCCAATTGGCCCTCGCCCGGTTCTCACAAGACACGAGCACCCATCCGGGTGGCCCGGCGGTCTAAGGGCGTGTGACCGGCACCGAGAGGGGTAGTCCACGATGAACCACTGCTCTTATTCGATGTTACGGCAGGTCCCGTCGCGAGGATACAGAACCAAGTCTAAAGCCGTTCTGTCACAGAGAATCTAAACCCACCGAAAAAAACTTCGGTACTACGACGAACGCAGCCGTGCCTCGACGTTTCCGCCGTCTGTGTGGTTCGTGAGGGATGTGTTCCCCACGTCCAAGGACGTGCGAGGTTATTCCAAACAACACCCATCCATGTTGCATGCTATGATGGGCCTTGCGCTGCAGGTTGTGGGGTCCCCCTCCCCCCTCAGGCTGTTTTCCAGATCAAGGACCCATCCGATGTGGCCCGCTGGCTCTAGGGCGTTGACCGGTCACCGAGAGGGGGTATGACACGGGAGACAACTGCGTTCTTCGTGGTACGGACATGTCTCGCGAGATGACAACCAAGTCTAAGTCCGCTTCTGTTCACAGGATGCACCACGAAGACTCGATCGCAGTACGACAACAGCCGGTCCTTGATCGTTCCCGCCACCGTTGGGGTGGTTCGTGATGCATGTGTACTGTCTAGCGGACGTGTAGTTTATTCCAAAACACACCCAACCATTTTGCATCATATGCATGGGGCCTTTCGCATGCAGGTGTGGTCCCCCCCCCCCTGCAGGAGTTTCCAGATCGAGACCCAATCCAGTGGTCCCGGACGGTCTAGGGCGACACGGCACCGAGAGATGGGTACCCACGAGAATACCGGCTGTTCTTCGGTTCGGCAGGTCAACCGTTCTCATGTTTTTTACTTAAGTCTTTACAGTTGAGTTTTGAACAATCTAGCCCCAAAAATATACTATAAAGTCATTCAAAAAGTCCTTGTTCAATAGAAAAAATTTCATTAAAATTTCATGGCATTCTCAAATTCTAGTCCATAAAAAACACTTGAATATTCAGATACACAAAGGAGAGTGCCAAACAAAAAGGACAAATAGAAGGAAAAATAAGAATTTAGAGCAGTGGTGTTACGAAGGTCGACTTTCCTCTCGGCAATGCCCACCTTTACCGAGAGTGATCTCGCACAAGAGAGTGGCACAAACCTAGAACGTTTATCTCTCCTTGTGTGGCATTCCGAAAGTGGTGCTTGTACTTTTTTTTGTTGTTTGTCTTCCATGCTTGTGCAAACAAACCTTACCCATTATAGTTACCGTCCTGTTTTCGGCCTTTAGATGGCACCTCGCCCGGTTCTCAGACTACAGCCCCATCGGTGGTCACCTCGGGTCAGGGCGTTGACCTGGCACCGAGAGGGGGTAGGCCACGGTGAAACAAACTGCTTCTTCGTGTTTACGGCAGGTCATCGCGAAAAGACCAGACCAAGGTCTCAAGGCCCGTTTGTCACAGGATCGGCCACGAAGACCGGTCTCGTGGACGAACGTCAGCCGGTCCTCGATGTTTCCCACCCGTTTGTGGTGGTTCTTGAGCATGTTGTCAGCGTCCAATGGACGTGCGTGGTTATTCCAAAACACACCACCCATTTGCATGGCATATGCATGGGGGCCTTGCTCTGCAGGGTGTGGTCCCCCCTCCCCAAACAGGGCGTTTCCAGATCGAGCACCACCGGGTGGCCCCAGCTTCTAGGGCTGTTGACCGGCCCGAGAGGCGATGGAGTCACGATGACCAAACTGCTTCTTCGTGTTACGAAGGTCATCGCGAGATGACAGACCAGTCTAAACTGTTCTGTCACAGATCACCACCGAAGACTCGGTATCTCAAAGGACGAAACGCAGCAGTGTCCCGAAGTTTTCCGCCCTTTGTGTGGTTCGTGAGGCATGTGTCACGGTCACGGACGTGCGTGTTTGTCCAAACCAACAACACCACCATTTGCAATGCATATGCATGGGGGCCTTGCGCATTGCAGGTGTGGTCTCCCTCCCCCCTGGCGGTTTTTCCAGATCAGGGACCCGTACCGGTGCACGGCGTCTAGGGCATTGGAGCGACACCAGAGAGGGTAACCCATGGTGAAACCTGTCTTCGTGTTACGCAGGTCCACCTTTCTTCATGTTTGTACTTCACAGTCTTTAAAGTTGAGTTTTGACCAAAATCTCAGCCCCCAAATATTATATAGCATCAAAAAGTACTTTTAATGAAAAGTTTTCATCAAAAGTCATGGCATTTTCAAGTCTACTCATAAGTAACATTTGAAATATCAGATACAAAAAGAAAGTGGCCAAACACAACCAAATAGACAAAGGAAACATAAAGAATAAGACAGTGGTTACACGAGGGTCGATTCTCGGCTCTCGGTCAATGCCCACCTGTACCAGAGTGGACTCTCAGCAAAGAGATGCCAACCTAGAATGTTTATCTTCTCCCCTTTGGGTGGGCATTCGAAATATGTTCTTAGTACTTTTTGTTGTTGTTGTTCTCCATGCTTGGCCAACACCTGACCACATTATAGTGACCGTCATTGTTTTGCTTTTCAGATGGACCCTCTCCCGGTTCTATAGACCGACCACCCATCCGGTGCCCCGGCGGTCTAGGGCGTTGATCGGCTCCGGAGGGGGTGTAGGCCATGGTGAAAACAAAAACTGCTTGTTCATGTTACGGTTAGGTCATCGTGGGACATGACAGACCAAGTTAAAAGGCCCGTTCTGTACATATGCCCAAAGAAATCGGTCTCAGGATGAACCGCAGTAGGTCCTCGACGTTCTCGCCCGTCTTGTGGTTCTGAGTGCATGTTCATGTCAGGACATGAGAGTTATTCCAACAACACACCACCCCCATTGTGATGTATATGTCATTGGGGCCTTGCGCAGCAGTTGTGGTCCCCCCCTCCCCCCCTCTGGCGGTTTTTCCAACGAGGACCCCATCGGTGGCCCGCGTCTAGGGCGTTGACCTGATACGAGAGGGGTAGGCACGGTGAAACAACTGTCTTCTCGTGTTACGAAGGTCAATCGCGAGATGACAGAGCAAGTCTAAGAACGTTCTTATCAAGGATCCGCCCACTCGAAGACTCGGTGTCGTGGAGTGAACGCAAGCCGGTCTCGACTTTCCCGCCCACTCTGTGTGGTTCGTGAGCATGTCACGTCAAGGAACATGCGTAGTTACCCAAAAACACACCACCCTTTTGCATGCAAATGCATGGGGCCTTGCGCAGCGGTGTGGCCCCTCCCCCCTCGGGCAAGTTTCCAGATCAAGGACCCATCGGTTGGCCGACAGTCTAGGGCTGACGCACGAGAGGTAGCCACGGTGAGTACCTGCTTCTTCGTGTTTACAGCATGCACCGTTCTCATTTTTTACTTTATAGTCCTTAAAGTTTTGAAGTTTTGAACAAATTAGCCGAAACATATATATAAGTCAATTCAAAAAGTTTCCTTTCTGGAAAAAAGTTCATCAGAAAGTCCATGGCATTTTAAAGTCAGTCATAAAAACATTTGAAAAAGATACAAAAAGAGAGGCCAAAACAAAAACACAAATAGAAGGAACATAAAGAATGAGAGTCAGTGGTAACCGAGGGTCGGTTTTTTGGCTCTCGGCCAATAACCACATTTACTAAGAGTGCTCTCACAGCAAGCACCTACAACCTAGAACGTTAATCTTACTCCCTTGTGTGCATTCTCGATAATATGTCTTAACTTTTTTTTTGTTTTCTTCCATGCTTGGCAACCACCCTTACCACATATTAAGTTTACCGCCTTGTTTATACTTTTCAGATGGCCCTACGGCCCGGTCTCTAAGACAAGCACCATCTGTGGCCCTGGTCGGTCTAGGGCGTTGATCAGCACCGAGAGGGGGTAGGCCACGGGGACAACGCTTCTTTGTGTTACGGCAGGTCATCGGTCGAGTAACAACCAAGTTAAGCCCGTTGCTGTCACAAAGATCGGCCCACGGAAGGAATCGTCTCGTGGAACGAACGATACGCCGGGTCCTCGGACGTTTCCCGCCACGTCTGCTGTGGTTGGTGAGGCAGTGCCACGTCAAAGGACGGCAATAGGTTTATTCCAACAGAACACACCACCCGTTTGCATGATCATGCATGGGGCCCTTGTGCATACATGTGGTCGCCCCCTCCCCAATCGGCGGATTTCACAGACGAGGAAACACGTCAGGTGGCCTCCGGTGGTCTTAGGGGCGTTTGACGGCACAGAGAGGGGGTCAGGCACGGGTGAATAACTGGCTTAGTCTTGTGTTACGACAGGTCATCGCGAGATTGACAGACCAAGTCTAAGGCCTGTTTCTGTCACAGGATCGCTCCACCGAAGACTGCGGTCTTCGGAAGAACGCAGCCGGACTCGGGACGTTCACGCAGTTTGTGTGGTTGTTGGAGGTCACTGTGCATTCACTCAAGGAGGGCGTAGGTTTTTCCAACCAACACACTACCCATGCAGCATATGCATGCCTTGGCACATGCTGGTGTGGCCACCCCCCCCACCCCCACTCGGGCCGGTTTTCCAGATCGAGGAACCTTCGTGTGCCCGGCGGTCCTAGGCGTTGACCGGCACCGAGAGGAGGGTAATCCCACGGTGAATACCTGCTTCTTCGTGTTACGGCGGTCACCGTTCTCAATTTTTTTTTACTTTATAGTCTTTTAAGTTTGATTTTGAACAAACTCAACCCAAAAACACTATATAAGTCCATCAAAAAGTCCTTTCATAGAAAAAAATAATCAAAGTCATGGCATATTTCCAAAGTCTAGTCATAAAAAACATTTGCAATATCAATACAAAAAGAGTAGTGCCAAACGAAAACACAAAGAGAAGGAAAAATAAAGAATTAGCATACAGTGTTACCGGAGGGTCGATCTCCGCTTCTCGGCCAATGCCCACCTTTAGCGATGAGTGGACTCCTCAGGGCACAAGAGAGTTGCACAAACCAGAAAGTTATCTTCCCCTTTGGTGTGCATCTCGATAACTATGTTCTTTACTTTTTTTGTTGTGTTCTCTCCATGCTTTGGCAAAAACACCTACCCAACATTATAGTTACCGTCTTGGTTTTTTGCTTTTCAGATGGCCCTGCCCGGTTCAAAGATACGAAGCACACATCCGGTGGCCTGGGTGGTCTGGGCGTTGACGTGCACCGAGAGGGGGTAGGCCATGGTGAACAACTGCTTATTCATGTTACGGCATGTACGTGCGAAGATGGACAGACCAAGTCCTAAGTCCCGCTTTGTCAGAGGATCGCCCACCGTAAGACACTCGGTCTGCACACGGACCAAACGCAGCCGGTCCTCGACGTTCCGCCCGTTAGGTGGTTCGTGAGGCAGGTCAAGTCAAGGACGGCGTAGTTCTTCCAACAACCACACCACCCATTTTGAATTCAATTGCTGGGGCCTTGCGCATGCAGGGTGTGGTGCCCCCATCCCCCCTTCAGGGCGGTTTCCAGGATCAAAGGACCCATCCGGTGGCCCGGGCCATCTACCTTTGACCGGCACCGAGAGGCGGTGATGACACGATGAACAAACTGCTCTTCATGTTACGGGACAGGGTCGTCGCGAGGATGACAGACCAAGTCTGAAGTCCGTTCTGTCACAGATCGCCCACGAAGACTCAGGTCTCACGGAGACGGAGCCGGATTCCTTGAACGTTCCGCCCGTTATGTGGTTGTGAGGCAGTGTGTGTTCACGGACTTGTCCATATTATTCCAACAAACACACCACCCATTTGCATTGCCTCTGCATGGGGCCTTCGCAATGCCAGGTTGTGTGGTCACCCCCTACCAACTCAGGCATTTTTCAGATCGAGACCAATCTGTGGGTTCGCGCGTTCCTAGGGCATTGAACGGCACCGAGAGATAGCCACAGTGACATACCTGCTCTTCGTGTGTTACGGCAGGTCACGTTCTCATGTTTTTTACTTTACAGTCTTAAACGTGAGTTTTGAACAAAATCTAGGCCCAAAACATATTATAGTCATCAAAAAGTCCTTTACTTAGAAAAAATTCATCAAAATGTCATGGGCATTCTTCAAAGTCTAGTCATAAAAAAAATTTGGAAATCATCAGATACAACAGGAGAGTGCCAAACAAAAAACACAAATAGAAGGTAAATAAAGAATTATAGCAGGTTGTTACCGAGGGTCGATTCCGTCTCTCTCGGCAAGCCACCTTTACCGAGAGTGACATCGCAAAGAAGATTGCCCAAACCTTAGAACGTTATCTTCTCCCTTTGTGTGCATCTCTCGATAAGTTGTCTTCATACTTTTTTTTGTTGTTTTCTCCAGACTTGGCAAACACCTTACCACTTATAGTTTACGTCCCTGTGTTTTCCACGTTTCAAGACGGCCCTCGCCGGTTCTACAACGCGAGACCCATTTCGGGTGGCCCCGGCGGGCTAGGGCCGTTGACCGACACCGACAGCGCGGTAGGCCACGTTGAACAAATTGCTCTTCGTGTTACGGCAGTCTCGGAATGACAGACCAAGTCTAAGCCCGTCTGTCACAAGGATCGCCCACCGAAGACCTGGTCTCGTGGACGAACGCAGCCGGTCCTCGTTGTTCCCACCCGGTTGTTTTTTGTGGGTTCGTGAGGCATGTGTCACGTACACGGCCACCCGTCGTAAGTTATTCCAAACAACACCCCACCCATTTGATGCATTATGCAGGGGCATTGCTCTGCAGGTGTGGTTCCCCCTCCCCCCTCGTGGCGGTTTCCAGATCGAGGACCCATCGGGGGTAGGGCCCCAGGCCGAGCGGTGTCCCTAGGGCGTTGACCGGCACCGAGAGGGTGCTTAGGCCACGTGAACAATGCTTCTTCTGTTACGACAAGGTCTCGCGAGATGACAGACCAAGTCTAAGACTTCTGTCACAGGTACCCACCGAGACTCGGTCTCAAGGACGAACGCCAGCCGGTCCTGAGTTCCGCCCGTCTTGGGTTTGTTCGTGAGGATGTGTGCACGTCAAGGACGTGCGATGTTATCCAACAACAACACACACCCATTGTTCATGCATATGATGGGGCCTGCGCAGTCAGGTGTGATCCTCCCTCCCCCTCGGGCGGGTCCGGATTAGGACCCGACCGTGGCCGGCCGGTGTCTGGGCATTGAGCGGCACCGAGAGAGGGTCACCCAGGTGAAAGCGCTTCTTCGTGTTACGGCAGGGTCAACCTTTCTCATGTTTTTAACTTTAAGTCCTTTAAGTGGAAAAGTTTTGAACAAATCTAGCCCAAAACTATATATAAGGCTCAAAATCTTTTCTAGAAAAGAAAAAGTTCATCAAAAGTCATGGCATTTTCAAAGGTTACATCATAAAGAACATTTGAAATATCAGATACAAAAAGAAGTGCGAAACAAAAACACAAATAGAAGAAAATAAAGAATTAGAGCAGTGTTTACCGAGGCGATTTGCGGCTCTCGGGCAATGCCCAACTTTATCGAGCGTGACTCTCAGCAAAGAGAGTGCCAACCCTAATGTTTGATCTTCTCCCTTTGGTGCATTCTCGATAATTGTCTTATCTCTTTTTTGTTGTTTTCTCATACTTGGCAAACCACACTTACCACATATAGTTACCGTTCTGTTTTCCTGCTTTGTGGCACCCTCAAGGTTATGGCGACCCTCCGGTGGGGGCCCGTCGGTTCTAGCATTGATCGAGCATCGAGAGGGGGTGAGGCCATGGTGAACACACTGCTTCTTCATGTAATCGGAGGTCTCTCCATGACACACAAGTCTAAGCCCGTTCTGTCACAGATGACCCACGAATGAACTCAGTCTCGTCAGATGTAACGCGGAGTGGTCCTCGAACGGTCTCCTGCCCGTCTTTGTGGTTATGTGAGTCATGTGTCATGCCAAGGGACATGCGTAGGTTATTCCAACACACACCACCCATGATGCAATGCTATGCGGGCCTTGGCGATGCTAGGTGGTGCCACCCCATCTCCCCCCCTCGGCGGTTTCCAGATCGAGGACCCATCCGTGGTGGCCCGACGGTCGTCTACGGCGTTGACCATACATCTGAGAGGGGGTAGGCCACGGTGAACAATTGTTTCTTCTGTTTACGGCAGGCTCGGCGAGATGACAGTAGCCAGTCTAAGACCGTTCGTGTCACCGGATCGCCGATCGAAGACTCGGTTTAGGGATAACCTCCGGTCCTCGACGTTCCCCGCCATCTGTGTGGTTCGTGAGCATGTGCACGTCAAGGACAGCGAGCGGTATCCCAGAAACAACACACCACCCATTTGCATGCAACTGAATGGGGCATTGGCATGCAGGTGTGGTCCCCCCTCCCCCTCGGCAGTTTCCAGATCAAGGACCCATCGGTTGGCCCCGCCGACAGTCTAGGGGCTTTGGACCGGGCACCGAGAGAGTACGCCCACGGTGTAGTACCGGCTTCTTCGTGTCGACAGCAGTCAACGTTCTCAGTTTTTACTTTATAGTCTTTAAAGTTGAGTTTTGAACAATCTAGCCGAACACATCTATATAGGTCATCCAAAAAGTCCTTGTCATGGAAAAAGTTCATTCAAAGTCCTGCATTTAAAGTCTAGTCATAAAAAAACATTTGGAAATATCAGATACAAAAAGAGGCAGTGCCAAACAAAAACACAAATAGAAGGAAAAATAAAGATTAGAGCAGTGGTACCGAGGGTCGGTTTTTGGCTCTCGGCATATAACCACATTAATAAGAAGTGCCTCTCAGCAAAGCACCTATAACTAGAACGTTTATCTTCTCCTTGGTGTGCCTTCTCGAAGAAGCATGTCGTTACTTTTTTGTGTTTTCTCCATTGCTTGGCAAACCACCTTACCACATAAGTTACCGCCTTGTTTATTCTACTTTTCAGATGGCCCTCGCCCGGTTCTAAAGACCAGAGCAAGAAAATCCGGTGTGGCCCTGGCGGTCTCGGGGGTTGATCAGCACGAGAGGGGTATAGGCAACGGTTGTAACAACTGCTTTCTTTGTTGTTACGGCAGGTCATCGCGAGTAACAAGACCACAGTCTCTAAGGCCCGTTCTGTCACAAGATCGCCCACGGAAGGACTCGGTCGTCGTGGAACGACAGTAGCCGCGTCTCGAGGTCTCAGCGTTCCCGCCCGTCTGTGTGTTTTGAGCATGCCACGTCAAGGACGGGCATAGGTTATTCCAACAACACACCACCCATTTGCATGCATATGCATGGGGCCTTGTGCATACAGGTGTGGTCCCCCCTCCCCCAATCGGGCGATTTCCAGATCGAGGACCCATCCGGTGGCCCCGGTGGTCTAGGGCGTTGACCGGCACCGAGAGGGGGTAGGCCACGGTGAATAACTGCTTCTTCGTGTTACGACAGGTCATCGCGAGATGACAGACCAAGTCTAAGCCTGTTCTGTCACAGGATCGCCCACCGAAGACTCGGTCTCTCGGACGAACGCAGCCGGACCTCGACGTTCCCGCCCGTTTGTGTGGTTCGTGAGGCATGTGTCACGTCAAGGACGTGCGTAGGTTATTCCAACAACACACTACCCATTTGCATGCATATGCATGGGGCCTTGCACATGCTGGTGTGGTCCACCCCCCCCCCCCCCCCCCGCGGGCGGTTTCCAGATCGAGGACCCATTCGGTGGCCCCGGCGGTCTAGGGCGTTGACCGGCACCGAGAGAGGGTAGCCCACGGTGAATACCTGCTTCTTCGTGTTACGGCAGGTCACCGTTCTCATTTTTTTTTACTTTATAGTCTTTAAAGTTGAGTTTTGAACAAATCTAACCCAAAACATATATATAAGTCATCAAAAAGTCCTTTTCATAGAAAAATTCATCAAAAGTCATGGCATTTTCAAAGTCTAGTCATAAAAACATTTGCAATATCAGATACAAAAAGAGAGTGCCAAACAGAACACAAATAGAAGGAAAATAAAGAATTAAGAGCATTGGTTACCGAGGGTCGATTCTCCGCTCTCGCAATGCCCACCTTTAGCGAGAGTGACTCTCGGCAAAGAGAGTGCCAAACCTAGAACGTTTATCTTCTCCCTTTGTGTGCATTCTCGATAATATGTCTTATACTTTTTTTGTTGTTTTCTTCCATGCTTGGCAAACCACCTTACCACATTATAGTTACCGTCTTGTTTTCTGCTTTTCAGATTGCCCTCGCCCGGTTCAACAGACCGAGCACCCATCCGGTGGCCCTGGCGGTCTAGGGCGTTGACCGGCACCGAGAGGGGGTAGGCCACGGTGAACAACTGCTTATTCATGTTACGGCATGTCGTCGCGAGATGACAGACCAAGTCTAAGTCCGTTCTGTCATAGGATCGCCCACCGAAGACTCGGTCTCACGGACGAACGCAGCCGGTCCTCGACGTTCCCGCCCGTTTGTGTGGTTCGTGAGGCATGTGTCACGTCAAGGACATGCGTAGGTTATTCCAACAACACACCACCCATTTGCATGCATATGCATGGGGCCTTGCGCATGCAGGTGTGGTCCCCCATCCCCCCCTCAGGCGGTTTCCAGATCAAGGACCCATCCGGTGGCCCGGGCCATCTAGGCCGTTGACCGGCACCGAGAGGCGGTATGACACGATGAACAACTGCTTCTTCATGTTACGACAGGTCGTCGCGAGATGACAGACCCAGTCTAAGTCCGTTCTGTCACAGGATCGCCCACCGAAGACTCGGTCTCACGGACGAACGGACCGGTCCTTGACGTTCCCGCCCGTCTATGTGGTTCGTGAGCATGTGTGATGTCACGGACGTGCCTATGTTATTCCAACAACAACCACCCCATTTCCATGTGGTCTAGGGCGTTGACCGGCACCGAGAGGGGGTAGGCCACGGTGAATAACTGCTTCTTCGTGTTACGACAGGTCATCGCGAGATGACAGACCAAGTCTAAGCCTGTTCTGTCACAGGATCGCCCACCGAAGACTCGGTCTCTCGGACGAACGCAGCCGGACCTCGACGTTCCCGCCCGTTTGTGTGGTTCGTGAGGCATGTGTCACGTCAAGGACGTGCGTAGGTTATTCCAACAACACAC
>CM022297.1:54226188-54497303 GCA_011799875.1 Thinopyrum elongatum
GTTTCCCTACCGGAACCACGAGGGTTGCAAGAAGCTTTGGTTTGTAAGAGGATTGTAATATAGCTTGGCCCAAATTGGATAATTATTTTACCATGACATATATGTTCCATGTAGTGACACCATGCCAAGTTTCATGATTTCCTGGTGAGTTTTGGATTTACGGAGATTTAAAAACCGAGATTCGCAATGTTTGTGGCCGAGCCAGGACGCCGAGATGGTTGAATTCATTCTCATTCCTTCCATGGGACCTAAACATGCACCCCAAGGACACATGTACGTTTTTCTAGCCATTTTGGTGCACTGGAGCATGTATTTGTAGTTCAGATTTGAATTATGGACATTAAATGCCTAGAAAACTCAATTAATGATTAAAAAAGGTCAAACGAACCCTGAATAATTTCAAAGTTCAGCGCGAATCTCACGTTGTTCCATGTTGCGTGTAGAAGAAAATACAAGGCTAGAAGAGGGAGCGATTATCGTTTCGCCCACAAGGGGACACATTTCCCTATCGAAACCACGAGGGTTCTTGCGACAGGCTCCGGTTTGTAACAGGTTTGTAATAAAGCTTGGCCCAAATTGGACAATGTTTTTACCACGACATATATATGCCATGACGTGACACCATGCCAACTTTCATGACTTTCTGGTGAGCTTTGGATTTATGAAGATTTAAAAACCGAGATTCCAAATGTTTTAGGATGAGCCAGGACGCCGGTACGGTTGTAATTCATTCCCATTCCTGGCATGGGACCTAAACATGCACAGAAGGACACATGTATAATTTTTCTAGCCATTTTGGTGAACTGGAGCATGTATTTGTAGTTCAGATTTGAATTATGGACATTAAATGCCTAGAAAACTCAATTAGTGTATAAAAAGGCCAAACAAACCCTGAATAAGTTTAAATTTCAGCATGGATATCCTGTTGTTCCATGTTGCCCGTAGAAGAAAATACAAGGCAAAAAGAGGCAGTGATTATCGTTTCGCCCACAATGGGGACACGTTTCCCTATCGAAACCACGAGGCTTCTTTGAGAGAAGCTCCGGTTTGTAAGAGGCTTGTAATAAAAGTTGCGCCAAAATGGACAAAAAAAATTCCTCGACATATATGTGCCATGTCGTGACACCATGCCAAGTTTCACGATTTTCGGGTGAGTTTTGGATTTACGGGGATTTAAAAACCGAGATTCTTCTCACGAAATGTTTTCAAATAGCACACGGTTCACTCATGAAAGCCGTGTGCCTACCAAACCGTGGCCGATGCCCCCCTGCTGCGCGCGCGATCTGAGTCGTGCGTTCTGATTGGCCAGAACCCAAACCCCACGGATCATATGTCTGCACCGTTGGATGCTCCCAGATCGAACGGCAATCCTCATCCCTTTCGACAGCACATGCAGTATATGGGTAAGCACTGTGCGCATGCGTCGTGCTAGCTCACGCTTCCTTCTCTACTAAGTTTTCTATATTAATGTTGTTATATATCCAAACACGCTACCGTTTCCCGCCACTCCTCTCATCGGTTTCCCGCCTCTTCTACCACCGTTTTCCCGCTGCCAGTGTCAGTGCTCCTTGAAGGCTAGGCGACGACACACCAGCCATGTAAATATCGCACACAGTTTCTAAAAGCACAAATGTGTGTGATAGGAGGGAGTAGGTCCCATAGGGTTACCAGCGTGAAACGCCTTAAAGGCAAGGAGGCAATTCCTATCAGCAAGGGGCGGCTTCCCATCCGCTAGCCTCGTCGAATAGAACGCAGAAGTTAAGCGTGCTTGGGCTGGAGTAGTCTAAGGATGGTTAACCCGGTGGGAAGTTGCATATCTCAAGCTTCATTTAAACGCTATGACACAGTCATTATAGACGTAAATGTCTCTATAGTGACCTGTCATGGCGATTATATAAACCTTGGCATCCTTGTTTTGCTAATTTGTAGACTATGTTTTTATTGGTTATTTTTTGTTCTAAAAAATCAAAGAATGATTGACTCTATAGTGACCTGTCATGGCGATTATATAAACCTTGAGATCCTTGTTTTGCTAATTTGTAGACTATGTTTTTATTGGTTATTTTTTGTTCTAAAAAAATCAAAGAATGATCGACATCTGTAGGCCCACACAAATTATCCCTTTGACTCAACGCACGAGAAGGGTTTACTCTTTGCTCCGTGTGCTATGTTAGAGCAAATCAAGTTTCAGCACATGCGTTGGACCGCACCCGGCCCGTACCCCCCCCCCCCATCCGCCTCGAAGTTGCGTTCCCGACATCGTACGTCTTTAACCTAGCCGCGGGGGGTACGATGTTCAGTTTGTAATGTTACTGATGTAGTTGGTGCCCCATCGAACTTGTGCTTTCGGGATTTGAACAAATCACACACCAGACCCATACATTTTTTTCAGGACGCATGCAGGGTATAGGGGGCCGGGTGTTTTGATTGAGCATGTCTCCCTTGTGCGGTTTATAGACGCCGCACATATCTGTGGGCTCCCCGAGGTATATATATATTATCCTTGACCGATAACGAGGGGGGCCCACACAATCTATCCCTTTGACCCAACATACGAGAAGGGTTTGACCATGATGGTTTCCTATTGCTATGTGTGCCATGTTAGACCAAATAAAGTTTGAGCGCATGCGTTGGACGACACCCCCCCCCCCCCCGCCGCCTCGAAGTTGGGAAACCGACATCGTACGTATTGAACCAGGCTTGGGGTCGGGTACGGTGTTCGGTTTGTAATATAGTTGGTGGCCCATCGAAGTTGTGCATTCAGGATTTAAACACATCACACACCACCGTACCCATACATATTTTCGGGCCGCATGCAGTGTATACGGGGTCTTCTGATCGACCACGTCTCCCTTGTGCGGTTTTTTGTGATGACACGCATATCTGTGGGCTCCCCGAGTGTATATATACTATCCCTTTGACCGATAACGAGGGGTATATGTTGGCCATGAATGGATTCCTCCTAGTTCGTGTTAGGGCCGGTCACCGTCACATGTCGTTCAACCAAAACTCGAGCTCATGCGTTGTCAGGATTCCCTCCCACATGCTCGGATTGCTAGGTTCGACCTACACCGTACCCTGCGTATCTCGTCCTTAACTACCTGGCCTTCATGGTTGTTGTCTGTATCGAGAGGCAGGCACCACATCTAAATTGTACATTATTCTATATTGAAAACACACATCACCCCTTCCAACGTACATCATTTTGGGCCGCATGCAAGAGGTGCTGGTTTTGTGGTCCCTCTCGGGCGATTTTTTATGATGGTTCAATCTATTGGCCCATGCGGTTTATCGACAACAACAGTTGTCGTTTGACCAAATGATAGATTCACTGGTCCGTCTTATGGTAGGTCATGGCGACATGCATGTATGACCAAAGTATCATTACGTGCATCCGCCCCGCTGACACGAAGTGGGAGGTGGGTCAAGCACCCTAGCTAGCTACGACATTATGTCATTATAGATATATCCAAGGGTGCTTTCGGGTTTGTGAGGCAGGTGCCACCAAAGTTATGCTTTGTGTATTTAAAGTTTTAAACATCACACCCTATATTTCTACATATATTTGGCCACTTCCAGGTGGTTCTTGACTTCTGGCCCCTCTCATCGATCTTCGACGATGCGCCCAACCGTGGGCCCGCGCGGTCAAAGTTGTGCATTGGAATTTTGAACATCACAGATCACCCTTTTCGCTCATATCTATTTGGGCCACATGCTGGTGTGGCTGTCTTCAGACCCTCTCTAACGTTTTTTTGCTGCAAAGACTCTGATGACGCTCAACGGACAAGGGTATAATGTCTTAACCGTGTGCGATGCAAGTGCGCTGTGAATCACCACGACTGCGCAAGCGCGAGCAAAGGTGGAGGTACTGGCTCAACCGTGTGCGATGCAAGTGTGCTGTAAAATCACCACGACTGCGCAAGCGCGAGCAAAGGTGGAGGTACTAGCTTAACCGTGTGCGATGCAAGTGCGCTGTAAAATCACCACCTGCGCAAGCTAAAAGAGGGTAGTTTATTTAGATTGAATTCCACGTCTGCGTCTGAAAATTAGAACGAACCATGTGCGATAGACCAGCTAGATAGAAATCTAAAAACAAACTACCCGCCTTGAGCGTTGGGAAAATCCGCGGTTCCGCCACTTTTCCTTATTATCATACACGCATATTCTTATTGGACCATGCATGATCTTGGGTACTCCCGCCCGCATCAATTTCTTTATCCAAAATTTAGTAGCAGCCGTACTTCAACCGTCGCCCACACTCTTCCAGCACCGACCTTATAGTAAAATTGCAGCAGCCGAGACATTTGAATTGTCGCCCTCCCTCGTCCACCACCATCTCCACCCACCATTACTAAAATTTTCAGTAGCCGCGGCGTATCCTCAAACACCACCCCCCCTCACCGCCGCCGCCGCCGCCGCCAACCCCTGCCGGTCTGCCCGTACCGTCGCCCCACTCCCCTAAGTTTTTAAATGAGGCCTGCGGTGTCCCTCCCCACCAGATCCACATCCCCTGCTCCAGAATGTCGGACCCTAAGCTCGACCACGTATCCCGGGGAGCACGACGAGCGTTCGGCCAAGAAGAGGTTTATCATGGCCTCTCCGGCGGACGTTGGCGAGGTGGCCGCCGTTCGCCCCGACCTGTCAACCCTGGAGCAACACGTCGCCGCGGAAGCCGGCGAAGACGTTGACTACGTGCCATGCCGAAGGCTTCATGTCAGCGGGCTAGCATATTACTGTATCTCAGGAAAGCTGGCTACGACATCAAGCTCGTCGACAACGACGACTTCACGCGGGTCATGTCATAGGTTAAGTGGTCCATCCCCAACCCCTCTATCGCTGATCTCCTTCGCCACGCGGTCAAGGATTTGCGATCCTTATACGCCATCGAGCCCATTTTGTCATTTCTGAAGGACACGTTCTACGGCGGCGGCTTGGGATCCTCAATTCCCAAGTCAGATCTCATCGACCACGACCACGAGGAGGGCACCTACAAAGGTTCTTCCAAGGTGAAACGGCCCATCTGTGACATCAGAGAGCGCACCATGGGTCTGTGCTCTTCCAACTGGAAGGATCCCGTCCATGACATTTGAGGCAACATTCTATCAGCAAATCTTACATTTTCTAGCTTGCCAACTCATACCCTTTGTTGTAGTAGCATTTGCCGCGCGGTGTTTTAACTATGCCGTATTTAATTATTTCAGTTATTCAAAAATGTATTGTTCAATAGGGCTATGTGATGTTTAAGTATGAATTGTCCACTTCAGTTTCAGGAATGGCTATATTTGGTTGTTTATAGTGAGTAGATGCCTTGTTTATCTGTATTTGGTTGTTAGGTTGGTTGCAGTGAGCATTTTTCCAGTTACCAAGCAGATGCCTTGTTTATATGTATTTGGTTCTTAGGTTGGTTGAAGTGAGCATTTGTCCAGTTATCAAGTAGATGCCTTATTTATCTGTATTTGGTTGTTAGGTTGGTTGCAGTGAGCATTTGTCCAGTTTTCAAGAAGATACCTTGTTTATCTGTATTTGCTTGTTAGGTTGGTTGCAATGAGCATTTGTCCAGTTTTCAAGCATATGCCCTGTTTATCTGTATTTGCTTGTTAGGTTGGTTGCAGTGAGACTCTGTCCAGTTTTCAATGGCTATATTTGGTTGTTATATTGATCATTTATGCCTTGTTTATTTCAGTCATTCACAATGTGATGTTCATTATGTGCAAGTCGGAACTGTGCCGCTCGACCGCATCAATACCAGTTTGAACGGCTATATTTTGTTCCAGTTATGCCTGGTGTAGTTAACACATGCCCTTTATTTCAGTTTTACACATTTATCCAGTGTGATGTTTAAGTATTACCTACGTTCTATTTATTTTCAACAATACCAGTTTGAATTGCAATATTTGATGGCTGTTAAGCCTGTTGTCGGTAACATTGCCTTCCATTTTATATCTGCTTTAATAGCATGCTGAAACCAACACATTCAAGGTATCATTTGGAGATGATGTTATTTACCTTTGCTATATTTGTTTGATGTTAAGGTTGCTGTACTTATCATGCCTTTCCACTACTTATGCAGGACAACAACGGGAGTGGCCACCATTTTCCGCCGAGGTTAGTTTCATCCCTCGGCTTGTACTTCCCCCGTCGTTTCATAATGTAGTGCATATAGATCCAGGCATGGACACTTGTTAACTTCTAAGAATGACTAGTTGCTTGTAGGTACATATGCCCTTGGCAAGGATCCACGCATCGACCCTTTTTACGTATGGGGCAATGAGATATTCATGAACAAGCATCAAGTGAGAAAACTGATAAGGATTATTAGCAAAAAGATACGAATGGTGGCAAGCAAATTATTTGTTTATGCTCTATCCAACACAACAGTGAGCTGTAGGATCGTAACTACAAACTCTGCAGTCTTCTCTTTTTACTGCCCATAATGAGTTGTTAGACAACAATGTCTGAATCTTTTTCGTTCGCAGTGGTTCCCGAAGCAGTTCACTCAAGATTACCTCATAAAGTACATGATTGGTGGACACGCAATGAAGGTTAAAGTATTTCATCTAGACTACAATGAGCATCGAGAAGTCCTAATGAAGACAGTGAAGGATGGACGGGCAGCCATCACAATGGATTGGCCTAGAGTCGTGCGCGCATTACGCATGAAGAAGGGCACAATATGGGCATTCCGCTTCACCTTCTCCAGCAATCAGAATGTCTTTCGCCTCTCTCTTTACAGTCTTTAGTATAACTGGGGTTTATCATTCTTTAATTGGTGCTTCTATAGTTCTTCAGTATATGTACATGTGCATCGAATTATGCATTCGTGGTTGCACCTATATTTGTAATAAACATGGTTAGATATGAAATAAGTGATTGCCTACTTTTAAATTCAAAACATGTGATTTTTAAATTAGGGATTAATTAGGGATTACACTGCACACGGTTTGCGAAAGCGAAACGTCTCTGATAGACATGGAGATCAGACACGTTTCTAGGATCCACTACGTGTGCGATCAATCTCTACTGCACATACGATCAGCCAAGAAAAAACGTGTGCGATTAACAACAGCATCACACACAGTTCTTTCTTATTACATGTTTGTGATAGTCATCTTATCACACACGCTTCGCAATTATGGACTGTTTGTGATGTTATGCGCATCGCAAACGTTTGGTCATAGAACAACGTGTGCGATAGGTCGATCATCCGACGCGGGTACGACGGATGAATCGTGTGGGATGTATTCATGCTTCGCATACAGTTTTATAGCGACAACTATGTGCGCTCTTACATCAAATCGCATACAGTCGAGGAAAAGTAAATGTGTGTGATTGTCTGCTTCTATAATCGTGAACCGTTTGTGATGGGTCACGCATCGTAAACATAGCACCACAGAATACCGACTGCGATGACAATCCGAGCAGAAACGAGTTGCAAGGATGAAGCGTTTCGGATATTCGAGATATCAGAAACAGTTTAGTAGGGACAACTGTATGCATCAAAGCTCCCTATCCCCGACGGTTTCTGGGTCATGCGGGAAGGACCCCCCCCCCTATCACCGTCACTCACTTGGCGACGGTTCGAAATACCGTCGCGGAAAGGGGTTAAAAACCATTTGTATAGCACCTCGCTATACCAGTTTTAGGATCACCGCAGACATGGCAAAGTCCCTTCCCCTTCTTGTGAGAATTCTTCTTGAAGTTGGTAGGATGTGATGGCTTGTTCTTTGCATCAAACTTGCCTTTCCCTGAGTTTTGTTCTTGTTGTTTTTGAACTTGTTGGGCTGGAAGTTCTTCTTCTGTACCATGTGGGCACTAGAAGCTCCCTCAGCAACTCGACCATGTGTGTCTTTTGCTCTCGCCTTCTCTTCAACATCAAGAGTACCAATGAGATCCGAAACGGAAAACTCTTGTCTCTTATGTTTCAGGGAAGTAGCAAAATTGTTCCACGAAGGCGGAAGCTTGGCAATGATGCCTCCGGCAACAAATTTGTCCGGCAACACACACTTGAAGTACTCAAGTTCCTTTGCGAGCAACTATATCTCATGAGCTTGCTGGACAACAGAGCGCTCATCAGTCATCTTATAGTCATAGAATTGTTCCATGATGTACAACTCGCTGCCGGCGTCCGAAGCCCCAAACTTGGCCTCGAGTGTAGCCCACATGTCCTTGCCGTTGTCAAACGACATATACGAATCCATAATGGAATCGTCAAGAACACTCAGAAGGGCGTCTTTAAAGAGGGTATCGATCTTCTCAAAAGCTTCCTGCTGTGCAGGATTAAGATCGCCCTCAGGCTTGCCCTTGGTGGCATCATAGCAGTACATGGTTTGGAACCAGTAAACTGCTCTCGTGCGCCACCTCTTATATTGCACCCCCTTAAAGGTAGGCGGCTTCAGATGCGCAACAAAACCACTCGGAGTAAATTGCCTACGATCAGGTTTTTGGAGTGTTGAATATATGAGCAAGTTACTACGAGATTTAATCCGAATAAGCACAAAATAAATCATGACGGCTATAACAGAGATTAAATTAATCATGTGGCCTAGCATAGTAGATGAACAGATCAAATCTAGGGCACAGACTAGAAACATGAATTCTACAATGATCTCGAACAGGAAGGACAGAAACACATACGATGCAACGGGAGCAGCACCGTTGGCGTTGAGGTTGTCGCCCATGTCGTTGAGGAAGAGGTTGCCGAGGTCGGGGAAGAAGTTGTCGTCGGTGAAGTCATCGCTGCCAGCAGTCGCGTGAGTGCGCTCCCCAAAAACCTGATCGCCTCTCTCCCGTACAGGATCACGAGAGGCGGGGTTCCGGAGGCCTGCTGTCCCTTCTCGCGGTGCACGCCGAAAGGAGGGATGGAGAGGACTTGCATGGCGGCGCAATGATCTGAAACGGTGGTGCGAAACCATGCGATGCGGCTGGGGCTAGGGTAGACGTCTGCCTGACTATATAATGCGGGTCGGGTAGGTCGTGGAGAAAACCCACGTCCAAGTAACGGCCCCACGATCCAAAAGAATCGGAAACGGCTGAGTAATTAACGCGTCCATTAATTATTAATTAATAACTTATTAATTATTCCCGAGCAGCAAAAATATAGACAACGTGCATAGCTCTGTCCTCGGCTCGGCTCATTCCCGCAACCCGCGGCGCGTCGCGTCGAGGCGAGCGAGGAGGAGGAGCGCGCGTGTAGGTCTCCTCTTCTCATGCTCATACAAGTGGTAAAAGAACTCACCTTATAAAGAGGTGCAAGTCTCTCTCAACTTCCGGGGTGAGACTAAACTTTAGTCTCACTCACACCACTCATATGTGTGCATGAATGGGCCAAGAGAATTTCGGAATTTTAGTTGGGCTTTGGGCCATAGGCCCACTAGCAAATTCCAACAGTTACTCCCTCCTACTTTTGTTCTGCCTTCATCCCAAGGTAGTAACTCAATAGCCAAAGATCATCCAAGCTCCTTCATTTGCGGTTTGCACTTTGCAATCACATCTTCATCTGCTTCAGTAATCAATAGGTCATCGACATAAATGCCAACTAGTAGATGATCCCTTCCTTTACATCTCTTGTAGTACAATGCATGTCCTAGGGGGTCTTTCTCAAATTCAAGAGAAATCAATGTCCGATCAAGTTATGTTCCACGTTGGAGGGCATTGCCGTAGCCCATACAAGACTTTGTGTAGTTTCAGTACCTTGTGTTCTTCGCCCTCTTTGATGAATCTCAGTGGTTGATTCATAGGACTCGACTAGTTGACGAGTCGTTCATCGGCCCAATCTTTCACGGTACTGGAAGCAGCAACAAAAAATTCCGGTCGAGCAAAGATGCAAGATCGTAAGATCAGAAACTCGCGTCGAGTGGACTAAATCGACTCCACGCACAGCAGCACCAAAATCCTCACGAATCAGCAACGAAGACGATATTTGATGTCCCCGGCATGGGACGTTTTCTGTAACTTTATTGACTCACGATAAAAACACAATCTCCCCGTACATGGCCGAAGCTAGCCTGTTATATAGGCGACGCACAATTCCCAAACCGAACTAGCAATCTATATCTATATCTATATCTTCTCTAATAATAAAAGGGCTATTGTTTCTTACCACCGTAATTTCGTCCGTTTTTCATCCGTCTATCTCGCCCATATTATTATTTTCTCTGTACCTTTTTGAGGTGGTACTAAACTGTTTGTTTTTGCGCACGGTGCACCCGCAAGAAAATGTTCGCCCAGGAATTTCTGTACGTGGGCTGTCCACCGCATGGGCTGGGCATCCTTCGTATTTTTTCCGCCAACAAGGAGCAAGAAAAAATATATGCACGCAAGGGAATCCCACCTCGCTCTTTCATTGTAAATTCTATCACTTTTTATATGCCCGTGAGTTGACTCAGAGAGCAGCAGAGAGCGACAGAGATCTCAAGAAGAGAAGAGGGGCGCGAGCTCTAGCAGCTGACCATCACGCCGAGTGGCTAGCGAGTAGCGAGCGAGGTCTCCGGAGCAGAGGAGGTTGCCGCCGTGGTGGAGGTCTGAGACGGCGAGTGGAGGAAAGGCGCGGCGGCTGGGTAGAGAGAGCCAGCGGGCGGAGGACGCGCGCAGCGGCGCGGTCGCGTGTGAGGCGACCGGCTACAGGGGCGTGCAAGCGGCGCACGGGTAGTGGCGACGCGATGCGATGGTCGTCCGGCGAGGCAACGGGCCACATGACGGGCGCGGGCGGCTGCCCGGGCGGGAGGAGGAGCAGGAGGGAGGCGCGGAGGAGGCGGTCGTCGCCGGTGGCGGGGTCGGATGCGTCGGACTGGCGCGTTCGCCCGCGGTCAACGCAGACGCAGCGGCCGTCCATAACGGCTCACGGACGACGCACGGCGGCGACCTGTGCGGGCTTCAAGCGGTGGCCATGGAAGGAGGTTGGGCGGCTCCTCTCTGTAGAGGAAAAATAAGAGACGAGCGGGAGAAGGAAGAGAAGGAGAGGAAGATTCCACAACTCTGCTTCCGCTGTTGCTCCTCAAGCCCTCCTCTCTGAATCTCCCTTTGCTGCGCCTCTTCTCTGAACCGCAACCTGATGCTGCTTCTTCTCTCCCTGCTACCCCAGTGCTGCTACTTCTCTGAATCTTCACATCTACTGCTCCTCTCAGCACTTCGACCAACAACAAGGACTGGGCTCTTTCTCTGAAATTTATGTGAACTTGAGAAGTGTAATGTTCAGAATTATGTAATATTCAGATTTGATGAGTGCTCGCAGTCAGTGATTGGTTCAGTTTCATACTTGTAAATATAATGACATGTTTTGTGTGTTAAAAAAAGCAATGTGTACGCTAAGAAAAAGAAATATGGGATTTATGAGCATGACAAGTTCTGCAGCTACATGGGATCTATCAGGATGCGCGCGTGTGGGCGAGGGGCTGCCCCTGTTTGAATTTTTCATGGCAAGTTCTGCGGCTATATGGGATTTCTTCATGACCATTAGCATGGATGTTCAGGTACGGATTTCTTCAGGACCATCAACACTCAAAACAATATGTATGCATGCAGAGAACAATTATACAAGGATGTGTGTGTCTATCCTACAATTCTACCACTACATGCATGTATTTGTTTATGAATCATTTAAATTTCGCAAGTTTTTATTGTCTCTAGGCAAGCTTAACTTAATTTCACATGAGACAATCATCATGCACAGACCAAAAGAACAATTGTTTGGATGAGCATGAGACGATTGCACTGAATGCTTGGCACCGTATCAATCGTGAGACAAGATAAGCTATCCAAAGAAACTTTCTGCTTGATCTGCTTGGAATATACTCCCTCTTTTTCTAAATATAAATCTTTTTAGAGATTCCAGTATGGACTAAAATGAGTGAATCTACACTCTAAAATATGTCTATATACATCCGTATGTAGTTCGTATTAAAAGCTTTAAAAAGACTTATATTTAGGAACGGAGGGAGTAGGAAGTATGTGTACCTTCTGTCTTCTTATGATACTACATTTGTGAACCAAATATGTTCACTGCATTTTCAGCTGCCTCTATGCTTAGAAAGACACAACATACATAGTTTAGTTTTGTTGTTGTTCAATTCTATTTAACAGATGCAGACCAACACACAAGTTCAAATTATTTTACTGACACTTTTCTATTGAGAATTGTTTGCCATTAAATTTTCTCCCAATTGATTTATTTTCCCCTTAGAATCCATCAACAATCATTGCCTGTGATCTGACTCGCTTTCCCCACTACGCAAACAAAAAAAAAATGCCTTGCATGCACTGCAAAATTTAGTTCCATTCAATACCAGCACATGATCTTCTTACAGTATGTGAACAACAGACTGGAATTTTATTCCTTGGGTTCATATGTGGCATTTACTCATTTTATTTTTTATTAAATTTGCAAGTGGGCTATTTTAGTTAGAATGCACTTTAATAAAATGAAGGATCGTTCCAAGAGGTTAGTGTGGAATGAGTATTCCTACGGAATGTAGTGCAAAAGAATTTGTAGATTTTTTTTCTAGAGGATTAATTCACTCATATAATAAGAGGGCCTAGAAAAAAAAAATATATGGATTCAACCCTCTGAACTTTCAATGAAAAGATTTTGGATCAAAGATACCCTAAGGTGGAATAGAAAGACCACCATGGCCACAATTATTATCAAAAGTGGTTGATGTTTGTTATGAACTATTTTGACTACAAATAATCGGAAATAGGCCAAACATTTATTAGACTCGGAGATGATGTGGCGTGCAATGGTGTTGGAGTAGGCAGATACAGGAGTAGACGTGGCACGTTGACCCGCTTATATATTGTTTTTCTCCCATTGCAACGCACAGGCATATTTGCTAGTAATACCAAACTAACCAGGACTCTCTCTCCTATCTCAACTTAAACAAGATATTAACTATTTAATTATCCGGCCACGCTAATCACCGAGAAGACCAATGAAACTGCTACGGACTAGTACTAGATATATTAAAAACAAAAGAGACT
Organism: Thinopyrum elongatum; assembly: GCA_011799875.1. Lineage (NCBI taxonomy): Eukaryota > Viridiplantae > Streptophyta > Magnoliopsida > Poales > Poaceae > Thinopyrum > Thinopyrum elongatum. The sequence continues at coordinate 54,239,164 of CM022297.1, forward strand.
AATCTCACGCGGCTACATGAGAATCTTATTGGAACATATTTCCAACAAAACGCCAAATGCATGGAGGTGTTCTAAAATTGGGCTTGATCGCTTCCTTTTCTGGTTCTTCTGCTGGCATTTTTATACGAAAAGAACAAAGGTAAAACATATATTAACGGACTGTAGTTTCAGCAGTAGTGGGCACATCATCCTCACCCTCTTGAAACGAAGCCGTCCTCGGTTTGGTGGTAGTTTTAGAGACCTTCCATTGAATTGAAACAACAACGTCATGTTTTATTGCACTAGCGAACATCGGTTGTAGCACACGCCTCCTTCCAGCGTCCCAAAAAGAATAAATGTTTGACCTTCCCTCATGTGTGGCACGATGATCATATTACCATGGTCTTCCCATCAACATGTGACATGCATTCATTGGCAACACATCACAAATTACTGTATCTTTATAGTCACCAACTGAAAAGTTCACACGCACCTTGTGAGTAACTTTCAGTTTGCTAGTCTGATATAACCACTCAATGCAGTGTGGTTGTGGGTGCTTCCACGTAGGTAGCACCAAAGTATCCACCAAGTCCTTGCTGATCGCATTAGTGTAGCTTCCACCGTCAATGATCATCTTACAATTGGTATTGTTGATATTGCACTGAGTCCGAAAAATATTCCAACATTGTCCCTTATCCTCAATATGATCCTTTTGGACTCGCTGCACCATCAAAGACGAATATGATTCAACAGCTTTGCAACTCATCGCCTCTTTTTCAAGATCTTCAGACTTCTCACTAGATTTGTTATCAACTTTCACTTCATCAATTTTAGCAACTAAATCACCCTTTTCCTTTTCAACAAGTATATGTTCTTTCTTCTTTCTGAATTCAAGTGCGGCTTGAGCAATATCTCGCTTTCGACGATCCGCCAAATATTGGTCCGAAGTGTATGCTTCAAAAGGAACCCACTGTCCATCATGTACAAACTTAAACTTCCTCCAAGAAAAAGCACCAGATCTATCAATCTTCAATTGTTTCTTTAGTATCCATGGCTGGCCTAATACTAGGGAGCATACGTGCATGTGTTCAGGGAGAACATCACACACAGCTAAATTTGTATGTCCACATAAACTGAATCGTACTTGACTTGGTGTTTGATTATAACAAATTTTCCCCGCCATGATAATTTATATGGTTCTGGATGCAGAGTTGTCTTCAGCTTCAACCCATCAACCATTGTTTGACTCATTAAATTTCTCTTGGAACATCGATCCATCATCGCTGCACAAGTATTAGCTCCCACTTCTAACCTTGTGTAGATTTGGAACCAAGAAAGTAAACGCGATACATCCTTCTCACTTTTCTCCGTCTCAGTGTCAAGATGATAATGGTGCTTCATATGATAATTCTGTAAAAAGTACCAATAAATTCTATAGAAAAAATTGTACCGTGAGAAACCTTAGCTCTGATACCACTTGATATCGTCGGTCCAATCTTTCACGGTACTGGAAGCAGCAACAAGAAATTCCGGTCGAGCAAAGATGCAAGACCGTAAGATCAGAAACTCGCATCGAGTAGACTAAATCGACTCCACGCACAGCAGCATCAAAATCCTCACGGATCAGCAATGAAGACGATATTTGGGGTCCCTGACATGGGATGTTTTCTGTAACTTTATTGACTCACGATAAAAAACAAATCTCCCCGTATATGGCCGAAGCCAGCTTATACAGGCGACGCACAACTCCCAAACCGAACTAGCAATAATACCAAACTAACCGGGACTCTCTCTCCTATCTCAACTTAAACAAGATATTAACTAATTAATTATCCGGCCACGCTAATCACCGAGAAGACCAATGAAACTGCTACAGACTAGTACTAGATATATTAAAAACGAAAGAGACTAATCTCACGCCGCTACATGAGAATCGTATTGGAACATATTTCCAACAAAACGCCAACTGCGGAGAGGTGTTCTAAAATTGGGCTTGGTCGCTTTCTTTTCCGATTCTTCTGCTGGCATTTTTATAAAAAAAGAACCAAGATAAAACATATATTGACCGACTGTAGTTTCAACAGTAGTGGCCACATCATTGATTCACCTAAACGTCTCCTTCTAACTCTCTGTTATGAAATGTTTGGAATGGCAAGGCGGAGGGTGAGATGGCAACGAGAAGCATCACTGGACGAGCAAGTCGATGAAATGAAAAGTTTGAAAGGTGAGTGGTGAGATGGCGACGAGAAGCGTCGCTAGACGGGCAAGTCGGCAAAATAAAATGTTTGGATAGGCAAGGTGAAGGTTGATATGGCGACAAGACGAACCACTAGAGGCGCAACGAGGCATGATTGACGATGACCCATCAGGTGATGTGAGCCATGCACTCTCTCATTTGTTCCATAGATTTATATTTTAGACGATTGAATGTCCGACCAGTCACATTTGTGTAATTGATTCCTATTTTTGATGATTACATGTCCGGCCACTCACATTTGGTGGATTGATTTGTATTTTTGACGATAACAAGCCTTAGTGTCTGACCGACCTTCATTTACCTTATAAAGGACGAGCGGGTTGCTAGGCACAGCCATGCTATCCACGTCAGCTATGAATAGTGCATCGAGATGAATAGTTCATCGAGAGAAAAGCCGCCGCACGCTTCCTCCTCCATCCCCTTCCGCATGAAGAGAAAAGCCGCCGCACGCTTCCTCCTCCATCCCCTTCCGCATGAAAATATCTGCTGCTCCCTCTCTCTCCTTCCACTTCCTCCCTCTACGCCGCCTCCTCTCCTCCCGATTCACTATCTCCCCAATCCCCGCCTCCTCTCCTCCTCCCCAATCCGACGCCTCTCGCCGCCCTCTCTCCTTCCCCTACGCCTTCGACCCTGCCCTCGCCAGCTCCCAAAGATCCGCCGAGTGGAGAACCAAGAAGGAGGAGGGATGTGAAGGAGAGAAGAGGGGTTGAGGCAGAGGAGACATAGGCGGCGGCTCGAGCAGAGGAGCGGGGCCTCGAGACGCCGCGTCCGCCGCTCCCCCGCCCCGAACCAGCCACCGCCATGGAGAAGGACGGACAGTAGGGGAGGCCGGCGGTGGAGGGAGGAGCGGCGAGGACAGAGGCACCGGCCATCGGGGACCTCCCAACTTTCTTCTTCTCCTCGTCGGGTGGAGCTCGAGCCGTCGAGCGCGACCTCGATCTGGAGTAGGGGAGCAGCAGCCGCAGGGGGCTCCAACCTCGTCTTCGCGGGAGGGGGCAGGCGCAGCTCCTCCTCTCCGCTCCCCCACGTGACAGCGGCCCCAACCCCCATTCCAGCCCCACCACCTCTAGCCCCTCTGCAATGAAGGTCTCTTTCTTTTCTCTCTTCTTCCGCCCCCGTCCAAGGATTGGTCTGTGATTCTCGTCTGTTGTTTTTGTTGGGCAGTGCTTCGGTGTTTGGTTTTAATGGTGGGTGTGCAGGAGCATGGAGGGTGAGAAGAACAGAGGTGGAAGCAGGACCGCGAGGCCGGAGCTCCAGGCGTCGCTCGCGTTTAGGTGGAGTGGAGAGGTGTCGCCGGCCATGACTGATGGGTCGTTGCTCACTGGTCGTCGTCCCCTGTCCGGTTCCGTGATTTTTCTGATAAAGAGAGGTAGATTCTTTGCCTCCAGGAGAAGAATGATTCATGTGTGCCTCCCTTTTTGTTATATCTTACATAATTTCTAATCTGGGCAAATATCACATAATCAGCTTGGCAGCTAATATCCAAAATTGTTAGTGTTGTCGGTACATTGAGGTTTATCTTATTTTGGTAAAGGTTTTGTCTATCAAGAACTACATATGCTCGACATGGTGTCATGGTATCTATAGTTGTTGTGGAGCCTGCTGGTATTCTTACCCTTCATTGCCTCTTTCCCTTCTCTGTATGAACCTGATTTGTTTTTGTTCGTGATCTACTCTGCTTGTTTTGACTCTTTTTAGTTGATGCATTATTCTGTCTATTTTTGTGTACTCAGGTGCCTATGCGAGCAACATTGGAAGAATCCATGTATTTAGCCGTGGCATGTTTGGCAGCTACAGCAGCTTTCTTCCCCCGTCATTCCTCATATCTGTGGGGGATTCAATGTTGTTACCAGTGGGAGTCCATAGTGTGCGTGTGCCTGGTCCAGTGTGTGGTTCCATGGGATAAGAAAAAAGTTTTTCAAGAATGGATCTCTAAATGTGTTTCGCCTTGAGGTAAATAATTTGCATGATGTCTACTTTTCGTTAATTTGTGTCAGGCCAAAATAAGGTGTAGGCAAATTTCAGATTTTTTATCTGTACTGCATTTTCACAAATTAAAACATTGACCTTGACATTACCAGTCAATGGGGGGAGTCATGGAGAAGCCAAGCTTAAATGAGATTTCAAAATTTTGTGGCCTTCGTTAACATTTAAAAACCTGATGCTTCTACTTGTGAAACTCCCAAATGCTCATGTACTGTTCCAACTTGCCATCTTTGTTACTCATGGCTTGCTTGACGGAGATACAAAAGATGGAAAGAGAACATTGCTTCTTGTAGATAGTCTGTTAAATTTCCATGAATTAACCTTTTCATCTTTCGGTCATATTCAGTGGTGTCATTTTCCTGTTTGTCTGACAGTTACGAGTTAGTGTATTGTACAAAGTGTATATTGTTTGCCATTGACACGAAAGGCAGAAAATACACAAAATGTATAATTTCCAAGACATGAAACTACTAACCTCATTTTCACGTTATCATTCTAATTATTTTTTATTGTTAGTCAATACAAAAGTAGTTTCGACTGTAGACATTCTAAAACCATATTTGTTTGCTGCCGCACATAGTTAAACTCGGCCTCATGACAGCATTTGTTGTCTTCAGATTTAGATAAAAGCATCACAGTTAACAATTTAATTAGTAGCACCACCGCTATGTGATTAGGACATCATGCCGGCCATTGAGGATGATCTGATCATGCAGTTCTTGTTTGCTGCCGCACATACTTCGCAACCAGCCCTATGGACTGCAATTTCATTTTTATTGGGTTCTTGAGATATGTTATTTGCAGGGAGCATCCTGATTTCTTCAGTTGCAATTGTTTTGTTCATTTCCTTTTTGCCTTCTTGATTGGCTCAAACATGCTCATTGTGAAAGGGCGAGGAGCCGCCGCCATGTTTCTCCCCGAGCTCCGTGGTAGAATGGTCTATTTGTATCAGACTGTGTTTAGTGGATGCGAAGAGCTCAGTTCTGGTAAGCTAGACCCTGAGGTGTCCAGCAGGTATGTGGAGATTAAGGAGCGTGCCCATGTGAGTGGCTTCGATTTTGTTGTGCCAAGATCTCCAGTGGCAGGGATTCACTTCTTTTTTTTGGTGATAGTCAGGAGGAGGTTATATAGTTTGATGTTTCAGAATTTTAACAATCATGTTTTACAGTACCGTTGACATGAATGAGATGACTGAACTTAAATGAGAACGATGAGAACCATCCTGTTCTCGGTCTCCATAAGCATGTGTTTAAACTACTACTGCAGCAAATGTTTGTCGTACCTTCAGTTTGTGCCGCAGAATCTGTATTTCATTGGCACTTTTGTGTGTGTTTGATTTAGTATCTTTACCCAGGTGCTTGCTAGAGGAGAAGATTAATGGTCCGACATGGCCATTTCATGATTTATGAGCGGGAGGAGAGGGCATTGGATGAACCAATCAGTTCGAAGCTGTAGGTATGCAAAAACTTCAACATGTATGTATAGTAAATTTGTAATAGCAAAACTCTTGCTTCCTTGCCCATAAGAGAAAATACACCAAATTTTTTTATCACCATAACTTGTCGATGGCATACCATCCTGTCACAAACCCTCAATAACGTCTAACTCTTTTTTTACCAGCTCTGAGATATTGCATAGTGATGTCTCACAATTAAGATTATTACTGTGAAAAATAACTAACCTCATGTTATCTCATGTACTTTGGTACAGCCTTCACATAAGAAGCTGTACACTAGAGGCAAGAACATGATGTGTGTGTGGTTTTGTGGTGGTGTGGGGGGGGGGGGGGGGGGGGGGGGGGGGGGGGTTGTAAAACCCCTGGGTATGCATTCTTCACTTGAACAGATCCGATAATTTATCCCAATACTCTCTTTGTATTTTTGTCTTTGAGGAAATCCTATGGTAGATATATTTTCCGTTGTTTCATGCATTCTTCGGCTTTATGATTAATATTCCGAGAAATTAGAAAACTTTAGTCATTAAATATATGCCCCAAGAAATTTAGAATGGGAACGTGGGGTTACTCCTTTTGAGAGTTTTCACCTTACAGAGGAAGAAATTTAACATTTTTGTTTGCAATATCATTTTCCCTGATGGATTACATACAGGTTGTTATTTTATATACAAACATGTCTTTAGCCTGCAAGTGTGGTTTTTTTCGTTTTCTATAAAGATCATTCACATCTATTTTCTTTGTTCCTCCCATCTGGATTTCTGATTTGATTCCAGAGTTTGGAGGTGGATGTTACTTCAGGGAGGAAGTTGATCACAATTTTCGTTTGTATTTACAGGTAAGTTTTCTTTCAGTGATTGGTGAGTTACAGGTCAGCCCTGTCTCACCTCATTAAATCTGCAACTCATGCTTTTTTCTTGCTTGATATTAATTCTCGATATTCTTGTCACATCCTTACAGGGATATCATGTGCATATGTATGAGTTTGCTTTGCTTCGGTTGAAGATATATATGTGCCTGAAGATACAATCTTACATGCATTTTCTGTATGATATGAGCACTCTTTCGTTCTCTGCGTGTAATATTCTTGGCACATCCTTACAGGGATATTATATGCATATGTATGAGTTTTCTATGCTTCGGTTGAAGATATATGTCTGCCTGAAGATACAATCTTACATGCATTTTCTGTATGATATGAGCACTCTTTCATTCTCTGCGTGTACGTAGGTTGCAAGAATGAGAAGGCTTAGGGGATTATTCTAGAGTTCTGATTCACATGGGTGCTCTATTCACGACTAATCTTCCTTTATTTGCATAATTTGTTGGTGTTGCGGTCTCTCCCCATCTTAACATTGTCTTTTGTTGGAAGGAGAGGAAATTTGTGTATCACACCTATCAGCAGCATCCCACAGAGAGGGGTTTTTTGTCAGGCATTGTCATTGGAGAAGCTTTCACAGGTATGGCCCTTCTTTCAATCATAAGGTTTACACATGTACTGATTCTAAAAGATTTGATTCAGAGGTTAGTTCTAATGGAGCGACACGTATTGTGTTTGTGGTCTTCCAGTTTGCCTTTCTTCCATGCATATGAAGGACTCATACTTCCATTTTCCTTCTGCGATTTCATCCAGCCGTTCCTCTCCTTGCAGCTTTACATTTGTGAAATCCAACGTATTTAGTTAAGGGAACATTTGCCACATAATTGTGCTAATATTCTATGAATAATTACACTTTTGTGGCTGTGCTAATAGATGACTCTTAGAGACCCTGCACATTCTCTAATTTTCCGTACATGAAAGTTTATTGAATGCATGTGGTGCTTTATCCTGGCTTGCAAGAGGGACTATTTCACGTAAGTGAAGAAAATCTATAACACTGATTTTTATAGTTGGTGGTCCGGTGATTCCAATTTATTTCTCTAATTTGATGTAGGAAATGGATTGTAAATTGCAAGTGGGTTGGGACTACTTCAGTTTGCACATGTTGTGGTTATCTATTTGGGACTCAGAGAGTAAGTTTCCCCTTTACACATGTGTTCATTTAACTGTTTTTATGCTATTCCCTCATTTTCTACGGTGCCAAAGAAATAGTAATGTAGATATTTTACGATTTGCAGAATTACCATCTTGCCAAGTGGCCTAACATAGTGACCTGGCTGCTGATTTTCTTTTCTTATTTTATTCCCCCATTTGAAATAGTTGAAGGACCTGGTCGTTGGCTCCAGGTGATGGAAAGAAAGAAGGTCCAATGGATTCAATTACTTGAAGATGGATTAGGTGAGCACAGTGTGTACAATACCACCTCCCTGCTGTCTATAGCATGATTTGTCGACTCTCACTTCCCAAACTAGCTATGCTTAATTAGTCCACACTTTTCTTTCAGCTATCTTCAACAATCACTCTTACATAATATATTTGCTTCAGCAACAGTTTTAGATGTTCATAGCGACCCATTTTACATATAAATGTCGCTATGCTACCCGCATAGCTGGTGCATCTGTGTTTTGGAGTGAATCCGGTGAGCACATTCTACCCTGCTGTGTACTTCCTATGTACCTTTTATCTTGCTGGTAAACATCCGAGCGTTCATTTTTCTTTACACTTGCTATTTTAGATTAGAGCGTATGACGACTGGGCCACCCTTGCGCGCGGGGCCAGCGTTCCAGTGGGTGTTGTGCGCGTGCGTGCCGGTCATCCAGAAAGGGTTCGCAGCGGCCAACGTGGGTTGCAGGCCCTTCATATGTACTAAGTTTCTATTTGCCTATGCTCATTGTAAACTAATTAGAACACCGTGTATCAGCAGTAGGTTCTCTTAGAACACTATGTATCAGCGCTAAGTTTCTATTTGTTTAAGCTCTAATCGATGTTCAAATATTTTAATGTGTTTAAACCGATCATACTCCAACTTCCTTTATGAAACCAATGTATGCTATCATCAAGTAAAGTCATTGCTTCCTTTTGATCTATCATGATGCCATATAATGAGATAAAAGTATATCCATTAAACTGTCACATACACATGGTTTGAATGCTCGGCTGGCCGATGCTTTTTGCGCCATCGGCGCAACGGGTCATCTAGTATATATAAAAGAGTATTAAAGCGGCTAAGCTACGGCTCCTATGGTGAGTTTCAAGTGCTAGCCCAGGTGTCTTGTATAACTAACGCGTGTCTAATTAAATTTCTGGTTCACTTTTTGTGTCTTTAACACTGTTTATTTCTGATTTTATAGTTTGTTTAGACCATTGAAAAAATAGCGCCCTATAATGCTATAGCATTCTAATCAATGCCTCGCTAAACAAATTAGTGTACATGAGCGGCACGTGTTACCAAGACGTATCCAATTATTTTTCTGGTTCACTCTTTGTTTCCTTAACACTGTTATTTCCGATTTTATAGCGTGTTTAGACCACTGAAAAATACCACCCTATACTGCTTCACTAAATAAATCAGTGTAAATGAGCGGCACGATGTGTGTGATTTTTTCTCTTGTTCACTCTTGATTATTTAACACAGTTAACTACGAGTTTTGTTGTCTGTTTACACCACTAAAAAAGCACACTATAGCACCGCTAATAGCAAGCTATAGCGTTTTGAGCAGTTTCTCGCTAAATAAATCAGTGTACAATGTCTCGCTAATAATGTAATTTAAAGGTAGCGCTATATATAGCACACTAATTTTTTTCATTGGTTTAGACTAGACTAGATATTTTTTATGGACTCCAGAAACTACACAGGTCCCACCCTATTACTTTATCCTCTTGCATAAAAGAGTATTAAAGCGGCTAAGCTACGGCTCCTATGGTGAGTTTCAAGTGCTAGCCCAGGGGTCTTGTATGACTGAGCTATGACTGACACGTGTCTAATTAAATTTCTGGTTAACTTTTTGTTTCCTTAATACTGTTTATTTCTGATTTTATAGTGTGTTTAGACCACTGAAAAAATAGCGCCCTATAATACTATAGCATTCTAAGCAATGCCTCGCTAAACAAATCAGTGTACATGAGCTGCACGTGTCCAATTATTGTTTTGGTTCACTCTTTGTTTCTTTAACACTGTTTATTTTCGATTTTATAGTGTGTTTAGACCACTGAAAAATAGCACCCTATACTGCTTCACTAAATAAATAAGTGTAAATGAGCGGCATGATGTGTGCGATTTTTTCTCTGGTTCACTCTTGATTATTTAACACAGTTAACTTCCAGTTTTGTTGTCTGTTTACACCACTAAAAAAAGCACACTATAGCACCGCTAATAGCAAGCTATAGCGTTTTGAGCAGTCCCTCGCTAAATAAATCAGTGTACAATGTCTCGCTAATAGTGTAATTTAAAGGTAGCGCTATATATAGCACACTAATTTTTTCATTGGTTTAGACTAGACTAGATGTTTCTCATGGACTCCAGAAACTGCGTAGGTCCCACCCTATCACTTTATCCTCTCGCATCGATCTGGCGCAACTGCGCCTTGTTCTCTTCTTCTTCCTCCCGGTTCAAATCCACCCTTGCCTATTCATCAGAAGCGTCGACTCTCCTGTGGCCGTCGAACGACACACCGCCTCTTCCCATGGCAGCATGCATCTCATGCCCCCGACCTCGCTCACTCAACCGCGCCTACCCTGGCAAGCTATGGGAGCCAGCGGCCACCGACATGGATTTGTTGGGATGGGCTGTGTAGCATCATATCATCCTCACACCTGACCTCACCATAACACACTCTCTGCCAAATCTTCTTCTCGCCAGCCGCGGGAGCCAGTGCCATGAACTCGGCAGCCTCATTGTTCTCTAGTACCTGGCACCCCTCCATCGACCCCAACTGATTTCTCCTACCTAGCCAACCTACCTCAGTCGTCTCCTTAACTCCCAGGTTCTAGCGCCTTGCCTCGACCACTTCCACCTTGCCGACCACCTCCACTACATCATGACTGGCGTGTCCCCGACTTCAACTCCGATAACCACTTCCTCCTATTTGACGAAATGCGATTTGTTTTTTTCGCTGCGACCTGCGACCCCTACTTCCTATGTGTTTTGGTGCAAGTAATGTTTGGTTAGTTTTAGAGGCTACAATTTTTCAGATTTTGTAGGATATACATTTAAATGTGTTGTTTTCCTAAGAAAAAAGGCATGCACACATGTTGAATTTGAAGCTTATTCCTTGTGGAATGAGTATGATAGTTTATAGTTAGCATACAAAGGTTGCTTGGCTAACATAACAGTTTAATCATCTTAAAAAGTTTGTCAAATATTGCACCAATGAATGTTCATGAGCAAACTTTCATAGTACTGCTTGTGTTATTGGAAAATTGTGTGGTGATTATATCTGATTAATGCTTCTACCTCTTCAAAGGCTTTGCATCTGTACGTTTGATTGGTAATAGCAGGCTTTGTTGAAAGACATAAAGAACTCAAAAATAACTTTCATTTTTTTTTCAAGCACCTGTTTTCATGACCATCTGATGTTTATCTCTTTCTAATATCAAGAATGAGGGAGGATATTCATTTGTGTGCACAATTAGGCTACTATTTGAGAAAATTAATGATTTAAGTTTACATGTTTGTTCACACCTCCTACAAAGTGATGACTCAAACATATGCAGCTAATGATTTTGCTTATGTTGTCTGTTTGTAGCTCAAACTGAATAAACATGCATTTGTTATTAGCTTATATATGCTGAGCTAGCCATTTATAGAATTATACTATTATTTCATCCTTCTCATTTATTGTCCAATTTTTTAGAACAGTCATCTTATGTTTCTTTTTGTGTCTAATGTCATTGTGTTTTTCTTATATTGATCTTCCGGATAAATCCCATCAGACTTTGCGCTACATAGTTAACATGCGAGTAAATAACCAGCCCTTGGTTAGTTTTGTTTTCTAATTCTTTTGACAGTGCTCAAAATTTTCAGTGTAAAATCACATTGCTTGCGAAAATATTGACTGGGCACTCAAAACTATTTAGATTACTCATATATTGGATAAATTTCTAAATGTAAGTTGTGTTTTTTTGCCTTTATTTGATTATGATAAAAAAGGAATCCTATGATACATCACTACTAGGAAAATGCTTATACATAGAAGTTTGCCAGTAGCGTTTGTTTGGGCCCCCACGTTACTGGTAATTACCAGTAGCGCTGGGTACAAAGCGCGCTACTGGTATGGCTTAGCAGCAGCGTTAGTTTCTTTTGGGCACGCTACTAGTAAGTGTGCCACACCACACCACCAGGTCAATAAATATTAGTAGCGTATGTCGTCTACCCAGCGCTACTGTTAAATTCAGATCTGTAGCGCATGTTCTCAGAAACGCGCTACTGTTATTTTTTCTATGTGTAAACTTATGGGCCCTTTAACCACTAGCATGTTTTTCTTGCCGGCGCTATAGCTAGTAGAACTTTACCAATAGATATTTTGGCTGGCGATCATAGCTGTAGCGCGCATTGGTAGCCAGCGCTACTGCTATGGTCGCCAGCCAAAATACCTACCACCTTCCCCCCTCTTCTTCCTCCCCTTTCCTTTCTCCCCCTCCTCTTGCACTTGCTTGTTCCTTTCAATGCTACCCCTCCTCCCCCTCTTCTTTGCCCCTCCACCACCCCTCCATTAATGCCCTCCCTCCTCCCTCTTTCTTTCTTTGCACCTCCACCCACCTCCATTAATTAATGGCCTCCCTCCTCCATCTCTCTTTCTTTGCCATCCACCCATCTCCACTAGCTCTCTCTCTCCCTAGCTAGTTAGAGCTATATGTAGGTACCTCACTATCTAGAGCTACTAGCTAATTAAGAAGGTGCTCGATATCCCTCCCGATACATAGGTGAGCAAAAAAAGTGTGTGTGTGTGATAGGACCGAAACTATATATGCGAGATATGAGAATATACCGAATTGTGTGTGGCATGTGAGTTGCCTATATTGTGTATTTGTTGAAATGTGGGTGACACGAGTTGCCTATGTTTTGCCGAAATGTCGATTCAATTCCGTTTAGGCGAATTTTGAGCAAAACCAATATGTCCTATGTTTAGGGAAGGTCATGCCAAATTTTTGTAGTAATTTGATCCATGCATGCATACGTGGTTATAATATTTTGCTCCACGCAGGTGATCATGAAGGTCAATGGAAGGATGGTGGAAAGATACTGGCAATCTGCGGTGGACAACATGTATGAAAAAAGACTGAAGGATGTTTTATGTCCGTGTCGAAAATGCAAAGGAGGAGTCAGGCTCGACCCCATTAAGGGTGGTAAATTCAAGGCACACCTGCTCATGCATGGTTTCATGGATGGCCATACTCGGTGAATAAGTGAAGATGATGATGGTGAGGACGTCGACGGGGCAGGAAATAATGACATGGGGCCAGACGAAGAGATGACCGATTATGGGCCCGAAGAAGAAGACGGCCTCAGAAATGGCGATGGCGAAGAGGCAGTACAAGGCGGAGAAGACATGGACACGCCGCCGTCTTCGTCTCTACTAAGTTCAGCCATGCGGGACCCACATGTTCGAGACCTGCTTCGCAAGAAGACGACTAGCGACAGAGCTGCTTCTACAGAGGAGGCCAAACTGGCGCAACTGGAGGTAGACTCGATGACTCCTTTGTATGATGGTTGCGATCCCGAGGTGACCCGCTTGAGTTTCACGCTAGAACTTCTCAAGACGAAGGCAAAAAACAAATGGATGGATGCAAGCCTGGATGAGCTTCTGAAGTATCTAAAGAAGGTTCTTCCCACGGGAAGCCTGTGTCGTACTAGTGTCAAGGAGGCAAAGAAAATCGTGTGCCCTCTTGATCTGCCACACATTAGATATCACACATGCATCAACGATTGCATCATATACCGGAACGACCACGCGGAAAAAACCATCTGTCCAAAGTGCAATGCTTCACAATATAAGAAGGCCGGAAAGAAAGCTCCACAGAAAGTTGTATGGTACTTTCCGATCACTCCGTGTATGCAGCTGTATTTTGTAGATCCTAAGGAAGCAAAGCTTAGGTGCTGGCACGCCGAGAGGGTGAAGCCAGATGACGGAGATGATCTGAAGCTGAGACACCTCGCAGATGGTAGCCAGTGGAGAGCATTAAACGCTGAATTTAATTTTTTCGCAAATAATGCAAGGAACATCGAGCTTGGAGCTAGTAGTGATGGCATGAATCCGTTTGGCAACCAGAACACCAATCATAACACATGGCCCATGTTTGTATGGCGCTAGTAGTGATGGCGTGAATCTGTTTGACACGATTCACACTCCATTTTGCAGAGAGAGCAACACAAGCTTGCGGCCGAAAGCGACTCGTCGACTCAGTCGACTTAGTCGTCGGCGAAGTACAAGTGGGACACTCCTTTCAACCGGGCCATGAACATAATGATGGGACACCCGCCGGCCAGCGGCCGCAATATGGACGTGTGCACGGCGCCGGAGACGGCACCACGTGGAAGTACTATTATAACGCGGACCCCGAGGCCAAAAGACAGAGAAAGAAGTTCAGTCAAGTGATTATCGACGAGAAGGTGGGGCGGGCGATCGAGAAAACAAGAGCTGATACCAAAGCTGAGGCAATCCGGGAAGCGGTAGCTGCCTGTAGAAATGATATGGTAGCTGCCTTTACAAGCTTGATTCCAACTGTGGTCAGCTGGGTGCAACAAAATCCAAACGTGGCACCAACTGATTTTCCCATGCCCAGCTTCACCAGGAGCAACTCAATGAACACCGCACCCACACCCGTACCTACTATGGCAACCGCACCCGCACCTACTCCAGCACCTGCTCCCGCACCCAGCTCTCACAGCAGCCCTAGCTCCGTCTCTAGCTTGAATGTCGGGCCGTCGACATTGGCTCAGCTCGATGCCCTCACGGTAAATACGAGTCGCACCCTCATCAACACAACTAATTAATTAATCTTCAGTTGCCATTCTTTTTGGATCTTTGACGCCGCACACGCACATGTCTTCGCAGGCCGACTCCACTCCGTGCACCCTCCTTTACCACATGAAGGGCGGGTTGGTGGATGTGGGGAAGGGTACTATAGTGATGCCCAAGGATCGATTGTTCCACCGCCGGCAGATGCCTGATAACGCCTTAAGGGTCTCCGTGGCGAGTGTGAAAGCGGGCTACAAGGGTTTCCCTTTTCCCATACAAACCGATGGAGAGGATGACGAGACCCCCACGCAGCTTGGCCAATGCAAAAATTGGACGATCCTGTGGCCGAAAAATCTTCTTTGTGTCGAGGTGGACGGGAGCACACCAACGGGACCTCAGGAAGGTATGACCACAACCCCACCTACACAACTACAACCATCGTCAGTGCTGCTGGGTGAGATCAAGAGACACGAGGAAAGAGGGCCAACTGTTCCGGCGGATGATGCCATCTGCCCCATGGAAGAGGATATGGATCATGACATGGATAAGGATGACCCTCTCCAGTATCTCAATACCGCCTTTGACAACGAAGTAACGATGAGTCAACCATATGAATATGAGATGCATGTACCAGAGCCGGAACGTCCTCGGGAGTGCAAGAAGTCTTTGTTCATGCAATCCGCGCAGGACACGCCTCCAGATGCCGGTTCCACCCAAGCTCAACTAATTAGCCAGAGTCGTCCAATGCTGAGCCCGACAACACTAGGGGTGGTGCTCAGGGATGGTCTGACAGACCCACCAGCACCTGAGCCCACCAAGAAGAAGCAGTGGAAGAGACCGACGAGAAAATCAAATAAAGCTGCCAATGTTGGTTCTAGCAGCCAGCCGCCTTCGCAGACCAGGGTTGACAGTGTACCGATGAAACATGCGCCATTAATCCATGTCGCGGGAAAGCCAATGGTACCGGCGAATGTGCTAGCTGCCATAACAGGGGATCTCAGGAGACTCCATGACCATGTGCTTTCGACAGAGAGAAGCCTCCTCGCCTCGGATGATCCAGGATACCCACTATGTACGGTTCATGTGCCGAGCAGTCGCAAGATGTACGTCCACACATGCCCCGCGGACCTCTTCTTCCCGCGATTTGAATACATCTTCCAGATGTTTCAAATGAGGACACTTGATTTTACATTTGTTCGCCTATATGCGCTGCACATGAACTACATCGTCAGGAGAGAGCAAGTCACTGGTCTTGTGGTCGTGGACCCATACTACATGCATGAGGGCTTCTTGTCAATCAACGAAGCCAACCGTCAATATGCGAGTGAGTACATCGAAGAATTCTTGGTCAGCAATAAGGACAAAGAAACGATTCTCCTACCTTATCATCCCGGGTAAGTCATCCGCGGATAGCCACTATAACACATACATCCTTTCGTGCATTTCAATAATTACTTTGCATGCATGGAGGCTAACTTGATCGTGTATTTTGCGCAGTGGGGGGTACCGTGCCATTCTCATCGTTCTTTACCCGCGTTACTCCCGCGCTCTATATTTGGACCCATCGAAGAACATACAGAAAAAAGATTACACACACATAAAGTATGTTCTAGATAGAGCTCTCCTAGGCTTCAGCATGCACGGTGGCTACATCCAAGGCAAAAAAACAAATAAGGCGGGGCTGTGTTTCGGCCACAAGACTGACTTCTGTTGCGTCCAGCAACCGGCAAGAAGTGAGAATGATGGATTCTACGTCATCCATCTAATGATGGAGTACAGAAGGGATGTGCAATCACTTTGCATGAAATCTTCATCGGATACATATCCATAGATGGGCCGAAGCCTTTGGAGCCATGCCGGATAATCGACTTCGAAATGATTTCTACTAGATCCAGCAGGAAATTGCGTCCATTATCATGAAAGACGTCCTCGAAGAGAATGGGATGCTCTACGGCGGCCCAATATCGCGAGTTGACGTCCGAACCCGCATAGTCCTACAGCGTCAGGACATGACGCCTTTCACTAAGCTTGGGTGCACCCTCTCGGGTATGGACAGATGGGAAGAGTGCACTGCTTGAAGACAATTTGTCTGTTTAGTTAGTTGTTACTTTCTGTACGACGAAACTTCGAATGTCTCAGTACGACGAAACTATTAGATGTAAATGGTGCCGCGCTCTAGTTAATTAGTTTCGGTACGATGAAATTTGTTAACTATATTTACAATGCGTTGCTTCTACTTCATAACTATTTCTCCCCACAGGCCGACGTATCTTATGCGGCATATTATCGTTGAATTTGCTTGATGATATATGTCCATCTCTGACAGGTATATAGATCAATGATGGCGAGGAAGTGGTATGCCGTGTATGTAGGGCATGTTCCGGGTGTGTACGATGAGTGGTCAGAGTGTCAGGCCCAAGTGTACCGCTTCCTGGGCGGAAGCCAGAAAGGGTTTGATAGCAGAATGGAAGCCAAAGCTAGTTACTTGAGATTCATAGCGCAATAGAGGATTCAGAACCAGCGCCGCAAAAACTACTACATAATCCCGCTTTTGCTCATCGTGATCGCTCTTCTCTTGTATGTCATAGTTTAGGTAGATGATGAAACATGTGTGTGCGGTGACAATGAAAGAGACATGTGATCATTAACTTGTATCGCTATTTCGAGCTGATGATGAGATCGACATCATTTGTGTTTGATAATGATGATATGATGAGACTATGTTGTACCACTTCAATGATGATGATGAGACATTCCTTTTTCATATAGTTTCAATGTATGTGTATGTTGTAATTGTATAAAACCTGTAAAAATACAAATACAGCAAAAAAAATACTAGCAGCGGCGAGGGGTTTTGGAGTAGCAGCAGCGCTGCCTTACCAGTAGCGTTGGACGTAGAGGCGCGCTACAGAGTATTAGCAGTAGCGATGGCCAGAAGCGCGCTACTGCTAGGTATAGGTAGCAGTATCGCTGGGTAAGAACCGCGCTACTGCTAAAATTTAGCTGTAGCGCCATAGCAGTAGCGCGGGCATCCGCGCTACTGATAGCCAAAAAACCCACGCTACTAGTAGCATTTTTCCTAGTAGTGCACGATAGACATATATAAGGGCGGAATCCTGTGAATTCCTTTCAAATTCATTACTCGGTTTGGAACTATAATATACATTAACAATTGCACTAAATATACTTTGTACTTTGCTCTGTGTTGTATGCTGACGCAACAGTTCAACGGGAGTTCGATTAATTAGTACTTACATCATGACTCGGAATCCCAGTTTCAATCACACAAATTGTCAGGCGGAAGGGACAATAAAACGCATGCTCCAACATAGAAAAAAAGAAACATGGCACTACTACTATGAGCCATGCGAGGTTGATGAAGGGCAAACTGATGGGGAACGTTGCATGGAAAACACAAAAAAAAAAATCTACACAGACGCAAGATCTATCCATGGAGATGCATAGCTACGAGAGGGGGAGAACATCTACATACCCTTGTAGATCGCTAAGCGGAAGCGTTTATCACGCGGTTGATGTAGTCGTACTCTTCTCGATCCGATCACGATCCAACCAATCTAGTGCCAAACGGACGGCACCTCCGAGTTTAGCACACATGCGGCTCGATGATGTCTCCTCCTTCTTGATCCAGCAAGCGGGAGAGGAGAAGTATATGGGATCACAACCAACACGACGGCGTGGTGGTGATGGTGGTGGTGGAGCACCGATAGCGCTTCGCTAAGCGTTGCCGGGACGAGGCGGTGGAACTACGGAGTAACGGGAGAGAGAGTGGCACCAAGGGCTTGGTGTGTCCTCTTGGGGCGCCCCCTCCCATCTGTATATAGGTGGAGGGGCATGGGAAATAGCCCCTCCAAACCCTAGGGCACAGCTAAGGGGGAGAGGATTTGGACTCCAAGTCCAATCCTATTCCTACTAGGACTCCTTCCTTTTTTGCCTTCCCTAGCCACATGGGCTTTTGAGGATTGGTGCACCTAGCCCAGTAAAGCCAAGGCGCCTCCCCACAGCCCATGCTAGCCCTTGGGTCATGGTGTACCCACATGTGGACTTCTAGACCCCTCCGGAATCTTCCGTAACCTTCTAGAAGCTTCCCGACACAATACCGAAAAAACTGCAGCTTTTTCCGGAACCCAAAATATGACTTCCCATATATAAATCTTTACCTCTCGACCATTCCGAGACTCCTCGTGACGACAGGGATCTCATCCAGGACTCCAAACAACATTTGGTTACCACTCATCAAATATCCCAATACTACTCTAGCGTCAACGAACGTTAAGTGTGCGACCCTGCTGGTTCGGGAATTATGTAGTCATGACCGAGACACCTCTCCGGTCAATAACCAATAGCGGGACCTGGATGCCCATATTGATTCCTACATATTCCACGAAGATCTTTTATCGGCTGAACCTTTATGACAACATACGTAATTCCCTTTGTCTGTCGGTATGTTACTTGCCCGAGTTTCGATCGTCTGTATCTCCATACCTAGTTCAATCTCGTTACTGGCAAGTCTCTTTACTCGTTCCGTAATACATCATCTCGTAACTAATTCCTTAGTCACTTTGCTTGCAAGCTTCTTGTGATGCTGTATTACCAAGAGGGCCCAGAGATACCTCTCGGATACACAGAGTGACAAATCCTAATCTCGATCCATGCCAACTCAAGAGACACCTTCGGTGATACCTGTAGAGCATCTTTATGATAACCCAGTTACGTTGTGATGTTTGATAGCCCATAAGGCATTCCTCCAGTATCCGGGAGTTGCATGATCTCATATTCGAAGGAATATGTATTTGACATTAAGAAAGCAATAGCAATAAACTGAACGATCATATGCTAAGCTAACGGATGGGTCTTGTCCATCACATCGTTCTCCTAATGATGTGACCCCGTTATCAAATGACAACTCATGCCTATGGTTAGGAAACCTTAACCATCTTTTGATCAATGAGCTTGTCTAGTAGAGGCTCACTAGGGACACATTATTTGTTTATGTATTCACACATGTATTTAAGTTTCCAGTCAATACAATTCTAGCTTGAATAATAAACCTCTATCATGATTAAGGAAATATAATAATAACCATTTTATTATTGCCTCTAGGGCATATTTCCATCAGTCTCCCACATGCACTAGAGTCAATAATCTAGTTCATATCGCCATGTGATTAAGACCCATAGTTCACATCGCCATGTGACCAACACCCAAAGAGTTTACTAGAGTCAATAATCTAGTTCACATCGGCACGTGATTAATACCCAAAGAGTACTAAGGTGTGATCATGTTTTGCTTGTGAGAGAGGTTTAGTCAACGGGTTTGTCATATTCAGATCCATATGTATTTTGCAAATTTCTATGTCTACAATGCTCTGCATGGAGCTACTCTAGCGATTTTCTCCCACTTTCAATACGTATCCAGATTGAGACTCAGAGTCATCCGGATCGGTGCCAAAGCTTGCATCGACGTAACCCTTTACGAAGAACTCTTTATCACCTCCATAACCGAGAAATATTTCCTTAGTCCTCTTAGGTAACTAAAGATAATTTTGACTACTGTCCAGTGATCTACACCTAGATCACTATTGTATCCCCTTGCCAAACTCATGGCATGGTACACAATAGGTCTGGTACACAGTATGGCATACTTTATAGAACCTATGGCTGAGGCATAGGGAATGACTTTCATTCTCTCTCTATCTTCTACTGTGGTTGGGCTTTGAGTCTTACTCAACTTCACACCTTACAATACAGGCTAGAACTCCTTCTTTGACTGACCCACTTTGAACTCCTTCAAAATCTTGTCAAGGTATGTACTCATTGAAAATCTTATCAAGCGTCTTGATCTATCTCTATAGATCTTGATGCCTAATATATAAGCAGCTTCACCGAGGTTTTTTATTGAAAAATTCTTATTCAAGTATCCTTTTATGCTACCCAGAAATTCTATATCATTTGCAATCAGCAATATGTCATCCACATATAATATGAGAAATGCTACAGACCTCCCACTCACTTTCTTGTAAATACAGGCTTCACCATAAGTCTGTATAAAACCATATGCTTAGATCACCTCCTCAAAGCGTATATTCCAACTCTGAGATGCTTGCACCAGTCCACAGGTGGATCGCTGGAGCTTGCACACATTGTTAGCACCTTTAGGATCGACAAAAACTTCCGGTTGCATCATATACAACTCTTCCTCAAGAAACCCGTTAAGGAATGCAAGGTTTTTGACATCCATTTACCAGATTTCATAATCATAAAATGCGGCAATTGCTAACATGATTCGGACAAACTTAAGCATCGCTACGGGTGAGAAAGTCTCATCGTAGTCAACCCCTTGAACTTGTTGAAAAACCTTTTGCAACAAGTCAAACTTTGTAGACAGTGATATTACCGTCAGCGTCCGTATTCCTCTTAAAGATCTATTTATTCTTTATGGCTTGCCGATCATCGGGCAAATCCACCAAAGTCCACACTTTGTTCTCATACTTGGATCCTATCTCAGATTTCATGGCCTCAAGCCATTTTTCGGAATATGGGCTCATCATAGTTTCTTCATAGTTTGTAGGTTTGCTATTGTCCAACAACATGACTTCCAGGATAGGATTGTCATACCACTCTGGTGCGGAACATGTTCTGGTCGACCTACGAGGTTCTGTAGTAACTTGATCTGAAGTTTCATGATCATCATCATTTGCTTCCTCTCTGGTTGGTGTAGGCATCACAGGAACGGCTTTCTCAGATGTACTACTTTCCAATTTGAGAGAAGGTACAATTACCTCATCAAGTTCTACTTTCCTCCCACTCACTTCTTTCAAGTGAAACTCCTTCTCTAGAAAGGACCCATTCTTAGCAACAAAGATTTTGCCTTCGGATCTGTGGTAGAAGGTATACCCAATAGTTTCTTTCGGGTATCCTATGAAGACGCACTTCTCCGCTTTGGGTTCGAGCTTATCAGGCTGAAGCCTTTTTAACATAAGCGTCGCATCCCCAAACTTTTAAGAAACGACAGCTTAGGTTTCTTGCCAAACCACAGTTCATACGGTGTCATCTCAATGGATTTAGACAGTGCCCTAGTTAACGTGAATGCGGTTGTCTCTAATGCATAACCCCAAAATGATAAAGGCAAAACGGTAAGAGACATCATAGAACGCACCATATCTAATAAAGTACGGCTACTATGTTCGGACACACCATTACACTGTGGTGTTCCAGGTGGCGTGAGTTGTGAAACAATAACACATTGTTTTAAATGAAGGCCAAACTCGTAACTCAAATATTCAACTCCACGATCAGATCGTAGAAACTTTATTTTCTTGTTACGATGATTCTCTACTTCACTCTGAAATTCTTTGAACTTTTCAAATGTTTCAGATTTGTGTTTCATCAACTAGATATACCCATATCTACTCAAATCATCTGTAAAGGTTAGAAAATAACGATACCCGCCGTGTGCCTCAACACTCATTGGACCGCATACATCGGCATGTATTATCTCTAATAAGTCATTAGCTCGCTCCATTGTTCTCGAGAACGGAGTTTTAGTCATCTTGCCCATGAGGCATGGTTCACAAGTATCAAATGATTGATAATCAAGTGATTCCAAAAGTCCATCCACATGGAGTTTCTTCATGCGCTTTACACCAATATGACCTAAACGGCAGTGCCACAAGTATGTTGCACTATCATTATCAACTTTGCATCTTTTGGCATCAATATTATGAATATATGTATCACTACGATCGAGTTTCATTAAACCATTCACATTGCGTGTATGACCATAGAAGGTTTTATTCATGTAAACAGAACAACAATTATTCTCTGACTTAAATGAATAACCGTATTGCAATAAACACGGTATAATCTTGTTCATGCTCAACGCAAACACACAATAACATTTATTCAGGGAACACTAATCCCGAAGGTAGAGGGAGTGTGCGATGGTGATCATATCAATCTTGGAAACACTTCCAACACACATCGTCACCTCGCCCTTAACTAGTCTCCATCTATTCTGCAATTCCTATTTTGAGTTACTAATCTTAGCAACTGAACCGGTATCAAATACCCAAGGGCTACTACGAGCACCAGTAAGGTACACATCAAAAACATGTATATCAAATATACCTTTGTTTACTTTGCCATCCTTCTTATCCGCCAAGTATTTGGGGCAGTTCCGCTTCAAGTGACCATTTCCTTTGCAGGAGAAGCACTCAGTTTCAGGCTTGGGTCCATCTTTGGGCTTCTTCACGGGAGTGGCAACTTGTTTTCCATTCTTCTTGAAGTTCCCTTTCTTTCCCTTGCCCTTTTTCTTGAAACTAGTGGTCCTGTTAACCATCAACACTTGATGCTCCTTCTTGATTTCTACCTCCGCTGATTTCAGCATCGCGAAGAGCTTTGGGAATCATTTCCATCATCCCTTGCATATTTGTAGTTCATCATGAAGCTCTAGTAGCTTGGTGATAGTGACTGGAGAAATCTATCAACCACTATCTTATCTGGAAGATTAACTCCCACTTGATTCAAGCGATTGTAGTACCTAGACATTCTGAGTACATGCTCGCTGGCTGAGCTATTCTCCTCTATCTTGTAGGCAAAGTACTTGTCAGAGGTCTCATACCTCTCAACACGAGCATGAGCCTGAAATACCAATTTCAGCTCTTGGAACATCTTATATGTTCGATGGCGTTCAAAACGTCTTTGGAGTCCCGGTTCTAAGCTGTAAAGCATGGCGCACTAAACTATTAAGTAGTCATCATATCGAGCTTGCCAAACATTCATAACGTATGCATCTGCTCCTGCAATAGGTCTGTCACCTAGCGGTGCATCAAGGACATAATTCTTCTATGCAGCAATGAGGATAATCCTCAGATTACGGACCCAGTCCGCATCATTGCTACTATCATCTTTCAACTTAATTTTCTCTAGGAACATATCAAAAACAGGGGAGCTATATTGCGAGCTATTGATCTACAACATAGATATGCAAAAACTATTATGACAAAGTTCATGATAAATTTAAGTTCAATTAATCAAATTACTAATGAACTCCCACTTAAATTAACATCCCTCAAGTTATCTAAGTGATACATGATCCAAATCAACTAACCCATGTCCGATCATCACGTGAGATGGGGTAGTCATCAATGGTGAACATCTCTATGTTGATCATATCTACTATATAACTCATGTACGACCTTTCGGTCTCCAGTGTTCCGAGACCATGTCTGTACATGCTAGGCTCGTCAAGTTTAACCCAAGTATTCTGCATGTGCAAAACTGTCTTACACCCGTTGTATGTGAACGTAGAGTCTATCACACCCGATCATCACGAGGTGCTTCGAAACAACGAACTTTGGCAACGGTGCATACTCGGGGAGAACACATTTATCTTGAAATTTAGTGAAGGGATCATCTTATAATGCTACCGCCGTTCTAAGCAAAATAAGATGCATAAAGGATAAACATCACATGCAATCAAAATATGTGACATGATATGGCCATCATCATCTTGTGCTTTTGATCTCCATCTCCAAAGCATCGTCATGATCTCCATCATCACCGGCTAGACACCTTGATCTCCATCGTTGCGTCGGGGCGTCTCGCCAACTATTGCTTCTACAACTATTGCTACCTCATAGCGATAAAGTAAAGCAATTACATGGCGTTTGCATTTCATACAATAATTAAGAAACAACCCTAGGGCTCCCGCCGGTTGTCGATATTACAAAACATGATCATCTCATACATCAACATATATCACATCATATCTTGACCATATCACATCACAACATGCCCTACAAAAACAAGTTAGACGTCCTCTACTTTGTTGTTGCAAGTTTTACATGGCTGCTACGGGCTTCTGGCAAGAACCGTTCTTAACTATGCAAAAACCACAACGGTGATTATCAAGTTTCCTATTTTAACCTTCTTCAAGGACAGCTGTAGTCAAATTAGATTCAACTAAAGTAGGAGAAACAGACACCCGCCAGCCACCTTTATGCAAAACAAGTTGCATGTTAGTCGGTGGAACCGGTCTCATGTGCGTGGACATGTAAGGTTGGTCCGGGCCGCTTCATCCCACAATATCACCGAATCAAAATAAGACGTTGGTGGTAAGCAGTATGACTATCACCACCCACAACTCTTTGTGTTCTACTCGTGCATATCATCTACGCATAGACCTAGGTCATGATGCCACTGATGGGGAACGTTGCATGAAAAACACAAAAAAAAATCTACGCACACGCAAGATCTATCCATGGAGATGCATAGCTACGAGAGGGTGAGAGCATCTACATACCCTTGTAGATCACTAAGCGGAAGCATTTATCACGCGGTTGATGTAGTTGTACTCTTCGCGATCCGATCATGACCCAACCTATCTAGTGCCGAACGGACGACACCTCCGAGTTTAGCACATGTGCGGCTCGATGACGTCTCCTCCTTCTTGATCCAGCAAGCGGGAGAGGAGAAGTAGATGGTATCACAACCAACACAACGGCATGGTGGTGATGGTGGTGGTGGAGCACCGACAGCGCTTCGCTAAGCGTTGCCGGGACGAGGCGGTGGAACTACGGAGTAACGAGAGAGAGAGGGGCGCCAAGGGCTTGGTGTGTCCTCTTGGGGTGCCCCCTCCCCTCTATATGTAGGTGGAGGGGCGGTGGAAACAGCCCCTCCAAACCCTAGGGCGCAGCTAAGGGGGAGAGGACTTGGACTCCAAGTCCAATCCTATCCCTACTTGGACTCCTTCCTTTTTTTGCCTTCCCTAGCCACATGGGCTTTTGAGGACTTGGTGCGCCTAGCCCAATAAGGCCAGTGAGCCTCCCCATAGCCCATGCTAGCCCTTGGGTCATGGTGGACCCACTTGTGGACTTCCGGACCCCTCCGGAATCCTTCGGAACCTTCTATAAGCTTCCCGGTACAATACCGAAAAAACTGCACCTTTTTCCGGAACCCAAAATATGACTTCCCATATATAAATCTTTACCTCTCGACTATTATGAGACTCCTCGTGACGTCCGGGATCTCATCCGGTACTCCGAACAACATTTGGTTACCACTCATCAAATATCCCAATACTACTCTAGCGTCAACGGACGTTAAGCGTGCGACCCTGCGTGTTCGGGAATTATGTAGTCATGACCGAGACACCTCTCCGGTCAATAACCTATATCGGGACCTGGATGCCCATATGGATTCCTACATATTCCATGAAGATCTTTCATCGGTTGAACCTTTCTGACAACATACATAATTCCCTTTGTCTGTCGGTATGTTACTTGCCCGAGATTCGATCGTCGGAATCTCCATACCTAGTTCAATATCGTTATTGGCAAGTCGCTTTACTCGTTCCGTAATACATCATCTCGTAATTAATTCTGTAGTCACTTTGCTTGCAAGCTTCTTGTGATGCTTTATTACCGAGAGGGCCCAGAGATACCTCTCCGATACACGGAGTGACAAATCCTAATCTCGATCCATGCCAACTCAACAGACACCTTTGGTGATTCTTGTAGAGCATCTTTATGATCACCCAGTTATGTTGTGACGTTTGATAGCACACAAGGCATTCCTCCGGTATCCGGGAGTTGCATGATCTCATAGTCGCAGGAATATCTACTCAACATTAAGAAAGTAATAGCAATAAACTAAACGATCATATGCTAAGCTAACGGATGGGTATTGTCCATCACATCATTCTCCTAATGATGTGATCCCATTATCAAATGACAACTCATGTCTATGGTTAGGAAACCTTAACCATCTTTTAATCAACCAGCTAGTCTAGTAGAGGCTCACTAGGGACACCGTATTTGTTTATGTATTCACACATGTATTTAAGTTTCTGGTCAATACAATTCTAGCATGAATAATAAACCTTTATCATGATTAGGGAAATATAATAATAACCATTTTATTATTGCCTCTTGGGCATATTTCCATCACAAACTCACATCGTTTCCATTGTTGACCAATTAAGCACAAATTGGAGTCAAAACTAGATGCTCTTCTAGCACATAAATTTTTCCCACTTCGTCTACTTCATGGTTTTTTTTTCTTCTTTTGGGGAATCTGGTTGAATAGGGATTGAGATGAATATGTAATCTCCATTTCATTAAGGATTGGGATGAGTATGCGACCACCATTTCATTTCCGCATACAGCAAAGAAAACCTTATGTAATAAGAGAAGTTTTGATTACTTCAGGTTACGTAAATGTATTGTATACTTGTCCATATGTTTTAGTTCAAATGCATGAAAGGATCATAATCTCATCATCTGAATGCAGAAATTGAAATGAAAGGAAGGTTCATGACCTGATGTTTTGAACATAGTGTCCTCTTCTGTACAAAAGAGTTCATCATCGATGCTTGGTTGCTTTACCATGCATGGTCTAAGCGACCATATAATGTTATACTATTTGTTACCGTGTTACCTAATTGCCATATCAAGTGAATGCTAACAATATAAGAAATACTTGGCAACTCCGCTTTAGTTGAGGTTAGTGAAATATTTTTGCATTATCTTATATATATTCAAAGCCTTTAGTTCTCCTTTCTTACTACACTGAGTATTTCTATTTTCTTCTGCAGAATAAATCTAATGTGTCCATACTATGCTAATTAAGCCTGATGGCAATTCACATGTCCATTGTCTTGCAGAATGTGCATTATGAAAAGGGAATGAACGATATATAACATTCTATTTATTGGCATCTACGATACTTTCCGGAGCTTGACATCATGAGTGAAGTGGATACGTTGAAGGAAGCAATCACATGAGGATAATATGTGCTGACATGTATCATCCTTCAAAATCCGGTTATTTTCACTTTATGAAGTGTATAACCTTTTAGTCCAATGTTGACTTCATTGTACTCCTTCATTTATCTTTGTATGTATGCCACCGGAATAGGTAATTGATCCAACAATTTATACTCTTTTCAACAGTTCATAATTTTCTCACGCTACTTAGTAAAACTGAACAACAGAAAGTAAACATTAGAAACCAACAAAGTAAGCTAAAATTTAGCCAATAATGGGCTCATACATGGGCGCGGTGTGCCGCCGCGCCTTCCGCGTGCTAGTTTATAAGTAGTAGTACAACAAAGAACCAACTTGCTAGGCACCCTAACTGCATGCCTATGTGGTATGAGGTGGACACTTGTTCAACCAGCCCGTGTTGTCTATATATGTGCCATGCAGCCCGAAACCCGCAGGGGCACGCAGGTGGGGGAGGGGGGCACACATCTACTAAGCTGTGCCCGGCCACTCGATTCGCGAAGTAGTTAGATCCCCCTCGATGGTGCATTAAGTTTTAAGCTTTAAGCGTTGAAACTTGCCATTTTGTACGAAGGCTCAGAGTCGCAGAGCCGCAGAGCAAATACCCTGTCCGCATCTCCGACTTCCCAGACCACCCTCCACTGCGAGAGCCACAGAGCAAATACCTCGGCGTCCGCCAGCGCGTGTGGGGGACTTGGGTTGTGGAGATCACCGACCGGGAGAGCCACACGAAAAGTGGATCGGTTCATTCCACATGGCGGAGCTCGCTGCCATGGAATATGACCGGTGACATGTCCGGTTCCACGGCTCGGCGGCGAGGCTCAACTTTCCGTTTGGGACGGCGCCGGTCCACCTCGTCCCGCTGGCGCCGGGTGTGCTGGATGCGGTGATGGCTCGAGAGGACCAGGAGGTGAGGGAGCGCCTCGCGGTGGAGGCCGCCGACGAGGAATAAATGATAGACCTCCACCGCCAGCACCCCGAGCTCATGTAGGCGGAGGAGGCCATCTTCGCGGAGCAGTCGGTCAACGGGGAGGTCATCCTCATTTCCGACAACGAGGAGCAATGAGGCGGCGATGATGGCACCGCGGAGATGGAGTTTGACGCCGAGGAGTGGCGACGCATCTTCCCCGACTCCGGCGATGATGGCACCGGGTCGGACTCAATGCACGGTGGCATGTCGAGGCAAGATTAGATCGATATATACTATGGAAAGGATGAGTATTAAGATTAGTTTTAGTTTATGTTTAATTATAGTTTTAAGTTTAAGTTTAGTTTAAATTTTAGTTGTCAAGACACTGAGTTAAATTTTGGTTGTCAAGACAGTGTGGCCAATTATGGTTGTTTAAAACGAAAGTAGGTTGAACTATTATGCAAATTCCAATTTTACATCGTTATATATAGGAAATCGGCTAGGTCCGCACAATTTTTTTTGCTCCGTCGGATCCGCCTCCATTTATTAAGGATCATTTAAAGTTGCCCTAAGGGAGAGATTTGCATTACTTTAAAATACTAGAAGCACAAAAAGACATAGAGAGCTTTGCATTTCATGTATAGAATGTGCGCTCGCGTGAATTTATGCACCGCCTCCCCCCATTGTCTTTTGTTGCTACAATTGCCTACTGCGCACTGTTTGGCGTAGCCATGTACAATCCTCCATGCAAGGCCACAAATTTGTCATGTGAATAGCAACAATGTTTGTCTTTTTTTGATTATTATGGGTTTTTTGTCTGCGATTCAAATCCAGTTGTTTTTACTAGGTTTTTGTGTTGTTCAAGTAGTTAGATGTACGTGCACCAGGAGCTATTTAGGACGTGTTTGGTGTTGTTTTTACTAGGTTTTTGTGTTGTTCAATTAGTTAGATGTACGTGCACTAGGAGCTATTTAGGACGTGTTTGGTTGCCTTCTCCAACAGTGTCTGTATTCCATACCCGCCTCAATCCAGTTTGGTTGAGCAGAAACAGGCAACAAACCAACATCTGCATGTTGTTTGGTTGCCTGCGTTGCTTCAATGAGCACTTTAGGGCTGGCTATTTGGTTGCCCACATTTGTGCTTAAGGCGTGAGCAGATGCAAGCCATAGCTGTTTGGCCGCATACACATTTGTGTTCTGCCCACCCCATTCAAATGTGGTGGTCTTACCACCACAATAGCAGCACAACTAACAACAAATTAATAAGAGGCAAACAATGACAAGAAACAATGCACATGAAGGTAAACAACAGATTAAGAGGCAAACTAGTAGAACTACGACCATAGTTAAAGACAGCAGGATGCCCCCCTGCTTCACACCAGGGTGCTGTTTCTGGCTAAGATATGAAAAAGTTCACAACACAAGTTCAAACCATCACCATCACCACCACCACAAACTACTAGTAGTTCCATAATATGACTGGGTACTAAACTGACGATCTACAGAGCGCGGGAACAGTCGCCGACGCAGCTTTGCTTGGTGCAGTGCACCTTGCACATGATCGAGCTGTCATGATTGTAGATCTGCACCTTCAAGCCAAGGCTGGAGACCCGCATGACGAGAAGGTCGCCGGGGACGATCCTGTGGCGGCGGCAAAAGTACTGCCAGCCCCAGCCAAGCACGATCTTCCCCTTGAAGTTTCGGACCTGAACCCATAACTCGCACCACTTATTGGCTGCTACTTGTGAGCTGCGTTATGATTTCCTCGAAGAGGAGAGGATGATGTAGTATAGTAGAGATAAGTATTTCCCTCAGTTAAGAACCAAAGTTATCAATCCAATAGGAGAACTACGCAACACCTCGTTAGCAGTACCTACACACAAAATAACAAATACTTGCACCCAACGCGGACAAGGGGTTGTCAATCCCTCGTCGGTTAATTGCAAGGATCAAATCTCGTAGTGATAGATAGATAATTAAAACATAAAATAAAATAAATAAAGAAAAATTACAGCAAGGTATTTTTTATTTTAATATATGATAAAAAGTAGACCCGGGGGCCATTGTTTTCACTAGAGGCTTCTCTCTTGAAAATAGCATATGGTGGGTAAACAAATTACTATTGGGCAATTGATAGAAAAGCAAATAATCATGAAGATATACAAGGCAATGATCATGTATATAGGTATCATGTCCGAGGCATGTAGACCGATTCCTACCTGCATCTACTACTATTACTCCACACATTGACCGCTATCCAGCATGCATCTAGAGTATTAAGTTCATAAAGAACGGGGAAACACCTTAAGCAAGATGACATGATGTAGACAAAGTAAACCCATGCATGAATAAACCCCATCTTTTTATCCTTACTGGCAATGATACAAATACGTGTCATGTCCCTTTCTGTCGCTGGGATTGAGCACCGCAAGATCGAACCCATCACAAAGCACATCTACCATTGCAAGAAAAATCAATCTAGTTGGCCAAACCAAATCAATTGATCGGAGAGAAATACAAAGCTATAATAATCATGAATAAAAGAGTTCAGAGAAGACTCAAACAATATTCATTGATAATCAGATCATAAACTCAGAATTCATCGGATCCCAACAAACACAACGCAAAAAGTGATTACATCGAATAGAACTCCAAGAACATCGAGGAAAACATTGTATTGAAGATCAAAAAGAGAGAAGAAGCCATCTAGCTACTAGCCATGGACCCGTAGGTCTATGGTAAACTACTCGCACATCATCGAAAGGGGAGCAAGGTTGATGTAGAGCCCCTCCGTGGTCGATTCCCCCTCCATCAGAGTACCGGAGAAGGCCTCCAGATGGGATCTTGTTTGAAAAGAAACTTGCAGCGGCGAAAAAAGTATTTCTGGTGGCTCTCTGATGTCAGGGGAATATTTACGAATTTATAGAGGTGGAATTAGGTCAAGAGGAGCCACGAGGGGCCCACAAGCCTTGGGGGAGCCCCCCTGGGGCGCGCTTCCGAAGCTTGTCACTCCCTCGTGGCTCGTCAGGTCTTCTCCCGAACCTTCTAGGGTCTCTTCTGGTCCAAAAAAAATTAACCTAAAGTTTTTTCTCTGTTTGGACTCTGTTTGATATTGATTTTCTTACAAGCCAGAACAAGCAAAAAACAGCAATTGGCACAGGGCACTAGGTTAATAGGTTAGTCCCAAAAATTAATATATAATTGCGTATTAAACATCCAAGATTGATACTATAATAGCATGGAACAATAAAAAATTATTGGTATGTTGGAGACGTATCAAGCATCCCTAAGCATAATTCCTACTTGGCCTCGAGTAGGTAAATGATAAAAACATAATTTTTGATGTGGAATGCTACCTATCATGTTCATCATATAACTCCTCTTTATGGCATGAATATTAAGATCCGAGTGATTCAAAGCAATAGTCTATAATCTGACATAAAAATAATAATAATAAGGCATACCAACAAACAATCATGTCTTTCAAAATATCAACGCTAGAGAAAGTTATCCCTACAAAATCATATAGCCTTGTCATGCTCTATCTTCTTAACACAAAGTATTTATCATGCACAACTCCGATGACAAGCTGGGCAATTGGTTCATACTTTTTAACGCTCTTCAACTTTTTCAACTCTCACGCAATATATGAGCGCAAGCCATGGGTATAGCACTATGGGTGGAATAGAGTATGGTGATGGAGATAATATGGAGGAGACAAAAAAGGAGAAAGTCTCACATCGACGAGGCTAATCAATGGGCTATGTAGATGCCCATCAATTGATGTCAATGCAAGGAGTAGGGATTGTCATGCAACGGATGCACTAAGAGCTATAAGTGTATGAAAGCCCAAAAATAAAACTAAGTGGGTGTGCATCCAACTTGCTTGCTCATGAAGACCTAGGGCATTTGAGGAAGCCCATCGTTGGAATATACAAGCAAAGTTCTATAATGAAAAATTCCCACTAGTTATATCCACATGAAAGCATAGGAGACTCTCTATATGAAAAACATGGTGCTACTTTGAAGCACAAGTGTGGAAAGGATAATAACATTGCCCCTTCTCTCTTTTTCTCTCATTTTTTTTGTTGGGCTCTTTTTGGCATCTTTTTTTTGCAGGCACTTTTCGGCCTCTCTTTTTTCCTCACTTGGGACAATGCTCTAATAATGAATATGATGATCATCACACTTCTATTTACTTACAACTCGAAAGAAAATTACAACTCGACACTAGAACAAAATATGACTCTATATGAATGCCTCCCGTGGTGTACCGAGATGTGCCATGATCTAGCCTAACATGCATATAAAAAATATAAATAGTGGCTGAGCCACAAATACTATGTCAGATATATGATCATGCAAAGCAATACGATAATGATGATGTGTGTCATAATAAAACGGAACGGTGGAAGTTGCATGGCAATATATCTCGGAATGGCTATGGAAATGCCATAATAGGTAGGTATGGTGGCTGTTTTGAGTAAGATATAAGGTGGCTTATGTATGATAGAGCGTATCATATCATGGGGCTTGGATGCACCGGTGAAATTTGCACCACATCTCAAGGTGAGAAAGGGCAATGCATGGTACCAAAGAGGCTAGCAAATTGCAGAAAGGTGAGAGTACGTATAATCCATGGACTCACATTAGTCATAAAGAACTCACATACTTATTACAAAAGTTTATTAGCCCTCGAAGCAAAGTACTACTATGCCTGCCCCTAGGGTGATTGATTGGTAGGAAAAGACCATCGCTCATCCTTGACCACCAGTCATAAGGAAGAAAATCAATAATAAATCATGCTCCAACTTCTTAGCATAACGAGAGACTATACATGCATGCTTCGGGAATCACAAACCTTAACATCAATATTCTTACTAAACCACAATTACTCACTAGCATAACCCACATATTACACCTTTATATCGCAAAACTATTGCAAGGAATCAAACTTATCATATTCAGTGATCTACATAATTTTTTTATTATATCCCTCTTGAATACCTATCATATGAGGACCAAATTCATAATCCATACTAATTACCATTACTATTATCAAAAATGAAAAAGATATAAGTGAAGCATGAGAGTGCAACTATTTCTTTAAAATATAACCACCGACGTGCTCTAAAAGATATAAGTGAAGCACTAGAGCAACTGCCTAACTCAAAAGATATTAGTCAACCACATAGAGTATTCTAACAAATCACGAATAATGTGTGTCCCTCTCAAAAAGGTGTGTATAGAAAGGAGGATTGTGACAAACTAAAAGGCAAACAAAGAAAAGACTCATATAATACATGACGCTGCAAGAAAAACTCATATCATGTGATGAATAAAAATATAGCTCCAAGTAAAATTACCGATGGTCGATAGAAGAAAGAGGGGATGCCTTCTGGGGCATCCCCAAGCTTATATGCTTGGGAGTCCTTGAATATTACCTTGGGGTGCCTCGGTCATCCCCAAGCTTAGTCTCTTGCCAATCCTTATTCCTTCATCCATCGTTAACTCACCCAAAACTTGAAAACTTCAGCACACAATACTCAACACAAATCTTCGTGAGATCCATTAGTATAACAAAGCAAATCCCTACTTTAGGTACTGTTGTAAACCCATTCATATTTTATTATTGCATTATACCTACTATATTCTAATTTCTACATGGCCTATAACCCCCGATACAATCCATTGTTTCATCAAAACAAGCAAACAATGCCACGAAAAGAGAATCTGTCAAAAACATAATAGTCTGTAGTAATTCCAGTATTTATCATACTTCTCTAATTCCAATTATTCTTAAAAAATTTGGCAAACATGGGAAAATTGTATATCAATGATGTGGAAAAAATTCAGAATTTTTTCACGCTCCAGAAAAGTTTAACAATTCTGCTACTGGACGCCAAAGTTTCTGTTTTCTCACAGAATCAAATCAACTATCATCCAAATCATCCCAAAGGCTTTACTTGCCGCAAACACTAATTTAAAATAGAAAAACACAACCATAACATTAGAATAATTGTGTGCACACAAAATACTAGAAAAATAAACAAGAAAATTAAGATAACTATTGGGTTGCCTCCCAACTAGCGCTATCGTTTTACGCCCCTAACTAGCTATGTGTAATGCAAAGTTTCAAGTGTTGTCATCTTTCAAATTAATTCCATAGGTGGCCCTCATAATAGATTAATATGGTGTCTTAATTCTCTTTCTAGGGAAGTTTTCCATACCCTTCTTTAATGGAAATTAAAATTTTATATTCCCTTCTGTCATATCAATAATAGTACCTATGGTTATTAGGAAAGGCCTACCAAGTATTATGGGACAAGAGGGATTGCAATCAATATCAAGCACAATGAAATCAACGGGCACTTAATTCCTATTTGCAAGAATAAGAACATCATTTATTCTACCCAAAGGTTTCTTAATAGTAGAATCCGCTAAGTGCAAATTAAGAGAACATTCATCCATATTGGTAAAACCTAGCACATCGCATAGAGATTTTGGTATTGTGGAAACATTAGAACAAATCACATAAAGCATTGCACTCATAATTTTGAATTTTAAATTTAATGGCAGGTTCCCACTCTTCATATACTTTTATAGGTATTGAAACCTCCAATTCTAGCTTTTCTTCTATAGCTTTCATCATCGCTTCTATGATGTGTTTAGTAAAAGCCTTATTTTGCGCATAAGCATTTGGCGAGTTTAACATGGATTGGAACAAAGAAATACACTCAATCAAAGAACAACTATCATAATTAAAATCTTTGCAATCCAAAAGAGTGGGCACATCACTATTTAAAGTTTTTACCTCTCCAAACCCACTTTTATCAATTTTTTCATTAAGATTGTCACCCTCTGAACTATGGGGACGCCTTCTAGCTAAAGTTGACCCTTCTTCAGTCCCCTTTTCATCAAATTTAATATCACTAAACAAAGATTCAATGGGTGTAAGACCAATCATTTTTATATCTTCATCATTATTACAATAAAAACCGCGCGGAATCGCTTTTTCTAAGAATTCTCGCTTAGCCCTCAACCTACACTACAAAAAAATGACACATGCGTGACATTTTGGCCCGAAAGAAAACTTTTTGTGTCATGGTTATGACACTTCTATGACGCTAATTGTGATAAAACCATGTATCATCATAGATATGGTGGGCTCCTACTTCTATGACAAAAAATCATGATAGAAAATGGGCTTTTCGTCCTGGGCGGGCCGGGGATGCACCTGCATGACATTCTTTGGGCCGTCCATGACGGAAAAAATTATGGTAGAAGCGAGGGCGAGGAAAATATCAGGGATTTCCCAGTTACGGTGTGTGGTCAGGGCCGAGCGATGCACTGTGGTTTGCATGTTTCTCTCGTGTACTTGCTTGTGTGTGATGCGTTGGCTAACTGAACACGGGCGATCGCACTAGCTACGTTACTGAACCCGAGCGATCGATCCCTTGGCTGTTAACTGAACCCGAGCTATTCCTTCGCTGCTGACTGAACCCGAGCGATTCCTTTGCTATTGCTGCTAACTAAAGCTGATCGAACCTGCCTCTTGATGAACAGTGACCGTTGTTGGGGGTTGGATGAACAGGACCCTGTGGTAGTAGGCCGTTCCCACTGGATGAACAGGACCTCGAGGAGGCCGCCACACCCGAGCCGGTTGGGGGTGGATGAACAGGACCCCGTGGAGGGGGTCCCAAGCTGTGGATCTAAATGAACAGGACCCCGTTTCAACCGTAGGCGCTCCAACACAAGTCCATTTCCTCCGTTTTGCGGTACGCCACACCCCTCTAGATGAAGAGGACCCCATTTCGACCGTAGATGCTCCAACACATGTCCGTTTCCTCAATTTTGTGGTACGCCAGACCCTTCCTGATGAACAGGACTGTTGGTGTCAAAACTGGTTGATCTCGGGTAGGGGGTCCCAACTATGGATCTAGGATCAATAGGGAACAAGAGGCGATGAACATGGTGTTTACCTAGGTTCGGGCCCTCTCGAAGAGGTAAAACCCTATGTCCTGCTTGATTGTATTTGATGTATGGTATGCTTACAGAGTAGATATACCTTGAGATCAGGTGAGCTAAACCCTAAGTCGATAAGTGGTGAATGTAACTCTCACCCTAAAGACTAAAACCCGTTGGTTTATATAGACACCGGTAGGGTTAGGGTTACATGCGATCGGTAACAATGAAGGAAAGATCACGCTAATCTTGACTTGGAGGACACACCACGACTCCGAAGATCTCCTGTCCGGTCACGGGTCTGCGCTCTAGCTTGGTCCCATAGTGAGTCCGGCCCATATGTAGTAGGTCGACGGCCCGAGGACCCCTTAGTCCAGGACTCCCTCAGTAGCCCCTGAAGTAGCCTCCAACACCAGGGATTGTCATCTGGCGTGCTCTGAATGTTTGGCTTGCGAGGTGAGTTCCTGCATTGTTCGGAGAAGTGTTTCATGGCCGAACACTATCCAGATTAACATCAAAGTTTGTCACCCAGTATAGTCCAGATCAAAACTGTATTCGTGCCCGACCGGTTTGACAATCCGGATTTTTAGGACCTCACCAAAACATGGTGGGACCATCGGAGTTTAATGCTTATCTCGGGGCAAGGGCCAACTTTGACCGTCGCGCATGTTTTTAGATGGCGTGCGGCCCAATGCCACCTTTTTGTAAGCCTGTCTTTTCAGCTTTGAGACGAAATGCCTATTTAATAATCCAAAGGTGCGAGGGACGGTTAACCCATCCCCTTCGCAAAAAACAGCGCCGAAGAAATTCTCAGGCACCATGACCGACATGCCCGGTTGATCCTCGTGCCCTCATGGCCCTCTCCCTGGTGATTGGATGAGCTGTTCAGTCTGGCGCCTCCAGCTGAGCAATCTGCAGAAGCAGGGCTATCTTCCCGCGGTGGATCTCATTCCCGTCCGCGCCGGATTAATCTCTGTCGATGGCCAGGCGCTCGCCAAGAGCTCCCCTGCTCCAAGCAAGGAAGAAAGTGTATGCTTCATGCCCTTCCTTCTAAGAGGCATAGGTTTTCCCATTTACCCCTTCCGACGGGGTTTATTAGAGTTCTACGGGATCCAGCTCCACAACCTCACCCCATGGTCCATACTGCTTATTTCTGGTTTCGTGGCCCTCTACGAAATATTCCTGAGTTGCGAACCCTACTTTTATTTGTGGAGGAAATACTTCTGCCTCGTCCCTCATACCCGCGAGGGGTCAATCTTTGAAGTGGGAGGAGCAGAGGTGTGGCGGATAGCCGGTACGGGTTACCCCATTGGGACCCCATGAAAGGATCCTGAGGAATGGAACTCGGAATGGTTCTACATTGAAGACGTTCCACTCTCCGACCCAGTCCGAAGGGGTCTGCCCGAATACTCAAGTGCCCCGCTAAAGAAGCGGTTCAACTGGCGGCCCAAGAGCCCTTCCTAGCTAGACAGTGTAGAGGTGCACCTTTTGGCCACCAAGATTCGACTGTTGGCTCACAGTAAGCTGACCATGATCAAACTAATGGCCAGCGCCATAGCACGGTGTGTACATCCCCTTTAACAGGGGGGGCATCCTCTATGGTGCTACAGCGGGACTAGTGACATGACCCGCAATAAGCGACAGGGACCGGATGATAAAGCGGCCATGGCTAAGATATTAGCCGGCCTCTTTAAAGGAGCGCAGGAAGACTTTTCTCAATTGAGTATCCGGGAGGGTTGATCCGGCTACAACCCGGCAGACTGGGTAAGCTTCAATCCTTTGTTTGTAATTTGGCCATTATGTCCGAACACCTATTGATTGTACTTTGCTCTCGCACAGGGTTGGAGGTGTCAGGTCGAGTCCATCCACTACCCCTCCCCTCAACCGGAGAATCATTCCCGTGACGATGAACCGGGCTATCATGACGATCTGGAGACGTCAGTTGATTTCGAAGATGGGGTCTTTTACCATGAAAGCCTTGACGGCACCAAGGTTTCCTTGATGGCTGATCATCTTGGGGCTCTTCCTTCCTCCACTGTAAGTGAAGGAGGACCTCTTCTCGAAAGGGGCGATTGCCTCGCACCATCCCGCATACTCTAACTTCTACTCCCAAGGGTCACCGTACTACGCGTTGAACAACTGTGGGAGGAGCGCGACCTATGTCGGACTCGGCCCATAATGGGGAATCCAAGAGGAAGGTCTCCGCTGGGGCAAAAGCAACCGCTCCCTCGGCTCAAAGGTAATATGTTTTGGGACCATGAAAAGGGTCTATTTCAATATTTTTCGTCTGAGGTTTGCTTAACCTTGCAGAAGTAGAGTTCCAGCGCGCAATTTCGAGGACTCCCTGGGCATGCGGAGGCGTAATTCCAACCTTGGACCCTCGGCGCAGGCTAGGGACGCTGCCGAACACACAGCTGTTGACGCGCATCCGGAGGACCCTGACGATGTTTCAGTTACAAACTCCAAGGTCGAGAGTGTAATGAATCACAGCTGCCAAAGAGAATCCTTGCACCATGTTGCCTTTACCAATCAGGAGTTTAAGGCATTTAATTCGGTGGACACGTACCTTGGAGCTGCCCGAACGGGGCTTGAAGGGATCGCCGGTCTCTTTTCTGCCAAAATGGAGGTGCAAGATAGCTTAAAAGCAAATTATAGTTCCTAACCTAGCACCACCCAAGCCTTAATCTGGGCGGGACGGCCGAGTTAAGGATCTTGTATTATCTTGATTTTGGAGGCCGTGAGGGAACATAATAGCAAGTTGTCCGAAGACCTCAAGCTGAGCCGAACACAGTTAGTCGATGCTAAAGCCGAACTAGAAGCGGCCAAAAAGGCTACCAGTGAAAATCCTGGTAAGTGGAAAAGCTATAGAATGCTAAAAAACTGTATGACATTTCCTGCATATTGATGCCATGTTGTCCCTCCAGCCGTCGAAGCGATGAATCAATTGCGGAGGGAACTGGAGGCTGGCAAACGAGTGCTGACACGAAGTCAGGAAGAGAAGAATGGGCTCAAGGCGGAAGATCAACGGAAAGCCGAGGAAATCGAGCATTCAAAATCTCAGTTGGTACAAGCCTTGGAGGAGAACCAGAAGCTAAAAGGTGGCATATTCGGTAAGTCACTAATTTGATATCACACATATGTGGGCGATCACAATATTTTGAAACGCATGTTGCCCCTGTTTGCTAGGTCTCCTCACAGGGCAGCCTGAAGAGGAGGTGGGTTCCTTTAGTGGGAACCTTTTGAAGGAAGTGACCAAAACGCACGAAAGAGCCCGGAAGCCCATGAAAAGCATGGTTATGGCATTATGGCCACTAGAAGTGCCACCAGAGAGCATGGCTGAGCTGGCTAGCCGCTTTAAAGGGGTGAGGCGACGCTTTGAATTATGGAAGATGTCGGCCTGCCGGGAAGGAGCGCGCGAGGCCTGGGCAATGGTGAAGACCCGGTTTACCAAACTCGAACCTGAACATATGGCTCGGGTGGGACCCGTGGGGCCGGATGTGCAGGAAATACCACTTAGCTTAGTATA
Source organism: Thinopyrum elongatum (assembly GCA_011799875.1). NCBI lineage: Eukaryota > Viridiplantae > Streptophyta > Magnoliopsida > Poales > Poaceae > Thinopyrum > Thinopyrum elongatum. The sequence continues at coordinate 54,278,881 of CM022297.1, forward strand.
TGACCAAGTGATGGCTGCTGCTCAGTACTCCTAGAAGGATTGTGCCTTGGACAGTTTGATAGATGGTATTGATAAAGAGTAGGGTGCGTGATTCTATGTATCCATGTACTTTACATCACCTAATTCTCGAACCACGGTAAAAACATTGTCTTAACCGGCCATTGGCTTCCGCCTCCCTGACCAGTGATCGGGGAGTGTTTTGTACTATATGCCCTGACGAACAAGGGATAATTCTGGTAACCAGGCAATCCGGCCATTTGGTGCGAACAGACAAAACGCGCTCAGCGAGCAATGTTATATTACTTTGTAATGTAAGAAACATCTTCCGAAGAAAATAGTTCCTCTAAGGGTTCCTTTCTTCGGGTGAGGTATGTTGACCATAAGCGTGAGTTTGGAAGCCGGTGACACACGGATGTTCGTGGTTTTTAGGAACCAAGAATAGTTGGATGGCGGCTAGCGCCTTTTCACTTCCCTGGAGGCCGACCCATTATTTTCTATAAGAACGCTAGCTTTCGGCTTTCACCCGTCTGAGGTATGTATCCGGATTACCCGGGTGTAACAATCGCAGAGGTGCTCCCTTTACTTCCTAGCCGAACAATCAGAAACGTAGGGGTAAACACAAGAGCCAGGCAACCCAGCTTGGCAAAGGACTTAAGTCAAATAGGTGCATATAATGGCTTGAAAGATATGAGAAGGAAATCAAGTCAAACAACAGAAACGAGGTTGTGAGAAGTGTATTGTAATTGGCCACTTTAAAAGAAGCCCCCAGGTGAAGCTGGGTAGTCATCTGAAGATGTGTACAATGGTGACCTGCCGTGTTACGGTTTATCCGAACTCTAGGTCGGGGAGGCTAAAGCTCCAAAAAATAAAACAAAGAGAAAAATACGAAGATAGAGCGAGGACTGTTGATGACGACACCGGATTATGTGTAGAAATGACAAAGCCGAGCGGCGTTCCACGGGTTCGGTTCGAGGCGATTATCCGACATGCTGCGAAGGCGATATGCCCCCTATGACTACTTCATCTATAATGAAGGGGCCTTCCCATTTAGGTGAAAGCTTGTGCTTCTGTTTCTTGGGGAGGCGGAGGACGAGCTCTCCCACATTGTATGCCTTCGACCGAACTTCCCGATTTTGGTAGCGTCGTGCTTGTTGTTGATAGAATGCGGAGCATGCCCGAGTAATGTCGGGCTCTCCTTCCAGTGCATCCAGGTCGTCTTGCCGATCCAGCTCGGCCTCCTTCTCTTCGTACATGCGTACTCTAGGTGCATCATGGATCAAATCACATGGGAGGACTACTTCGGCGCCGTACACCAGAAAGAATGGGGTGTATCCTGTTGACCGAATAGGAGTGGTGCGCTGCCCCCATAGCACAGAGTCCAGCTCCTCTACCCAGTGGTAATCTGATTCTTCGAGAGAGCGGATTAAACAAGGTTTTATGACGCTCATAATTAACCTGTTTGCTCGTTCCACCTGCCCATTAGTTTGCGGGTGGTACACCGAAGCGTAGTCGAGCTTTATGCCCGTCTTAGCACACCAATCTCTAACCTCTTGGGTGGTAAAATTAGACTCGTTATCCGTCATTATGAAGTCAACAATTGGTTCCGGATTCCGCAGAGGTTACCGGCCTTGCTTCAATCCACTTAGTGAATTTATCCACCATAACTAGTAGGTATTTCTTTTTCCTGGTCCCCCCTTTAAGTGGTCCGACCATGTCAAGCCCCGAGATGGTGAATGGACAGGTTATGGGTATAGTCCGAAGAGCTGTGGGAGGCATATGGCTTTGATTTGCAAATAGCTGTCACCCAACGCAATGTTGTACTAGGGTACGTGCGTCCGTGCGGGCTGTGGGCCAGAAGAACCCTGCTTGGAAGGCCTTGCTGACCAGGGCCCGAGCTGTTGCGTGGTGACCGCCCATGCCGGCATGTATCTCGGCGAGAAGCTGCTGCCCCTCCTCTTCGCAGATGCACCTCTGAAAGACACCCTAATATGTCTCCAACGTATCTATAATGTTTTATTGTTCCATGCTATTATATTATATGTTTTGGATGTTTTATATGTATTAATATGCTATTTTATATTATTTTTGAGACTAACCTATTAACCTAGAGCCTAGTGCCAGTTTCTGTTTTTTTTTTGTTTTTGAGTTTTACATAAAAGGAATACCAAACGAAGTCCAAATGGAATAAAACTTTCGCGATGATTTTTCTTGGATCAGAAGACATCCAGAGGACTTGGAGAGGGGGCCAGAAGGTTCCCGAGGAGGCCAAAAGCATGCTAGGCACGCCCCGGGGGGGGGGGCTGATGGCTTGTGGGCCCCTGGGGGGTCCTCCAACCCTAATTTTTGCGCTATAAATTCCCAAATATTCCCAAACCACCAGAAGCGTCCACCAAAATATTTTCCGCCGCCGCAAGCCTCTGTTCCCATGAGATCCCATCTTGGGGCCTTTTTTGGTGATCTGCCGGAGGGGGATTTGATCATGGAGGGCCTCTACATCAACCTTGCTGCCCTTCCGATGATGCGTGAGTAGTTTACCATAGACCTACGGGTCCATAGCTAGTAGCTAGATGGCTTCTTCTCTCTCTTTGATCTTCAATACAATGTTCTCCTCGATGCTCGTGGAGATCTATTCGATGTAATACTTTTTTGTGGTGTGTTTGTTGAGATCCAATGAATTGTGGATTTATGATCAGATTATCTATGAATATTATTTGAGTCTTCTCTGAACTCTTTTATGCATGATTAAGATATCTTTGTATTTCTCTTAGAACTATCGGTTTGGTTTGGCCAACTAGATTGGTTTTTCTTGCAATGGGAGAGGTGCTTAGTTTTGGGTTCAATCTTGGGATGTCCTCACCCAGTGATAGAAGGGGTAGCGAGGCACTTATTGTATTGGTGCCATCAAGGATAAAAAGATGGGGTTTTTGTCATATTGCTTGAGTTTATCCCTCTACATCATGTCATCTTGCTTAAGGCGTTACTCCATTCTTATGAACTTAATACTCTAGATGCAGGCAGGAGTCGATCGATGTGTGGAGTAATAGTAGTAGATGCAGAATCGTTTCGGTCTACTCTGTCACGGACGTGATGCCTATATTCATTATCATTGCCTTAGATGTCTTCATAATTTTTCACTTTTCTATCAATTGCTCAATAGTAATTTGTTTACCCATCGTATGTTTTCTGCAATTTATTTATATTTACTTTAGTTTGCTCTTTTATTTATCTTTTATACCTATCTCTTTTAGTTCTCACTCTTGTTCGTGATCGTGAAGGGATTGACAACCCCTTTCTCGCGTTGTGTGCAAGTGTTTGTTAGTTTGTGCAGGTGCATATATTGGGGACTTGCTTGTGCCTCCTACTGGATTGATACCTTGGTTCTTAACTAAGGGAAATACTTATCTCTACTTTGCTGCATCACCCTTTCCTCTTCAAGGGAAAAATCAATGCAAGCTCAAGAAGTAGCAGGAGGAATTTCTGGCGCCGTTGCCGGGGAGGTTCAACATCAAGCCTACCAAGTACCCATCATAAACTCTCATCTCTTGCACTTACATTATTTGCCATTTGCCTCTCGTTTTCCTCTCCCCCACTTCTAAAACATTTTCAGAAAAACACAAAAATATTTATCTTTTTTGTTTGCCTTTTCGTTTGCCTTTGTCTTACTTGGTTTGTTTGCTCGTTCACTTGGTATAATTCTGTGTTTATTGGAAATAAAAAACAATAAGTTTATGGATCCTCATCCACTTGGTAATCTCTTTAAAAGATCCAACTATGATGAACCAATTGCTAGCGAGTTGAGTGCACTAGATTATCTTTATGAAGTTTTGCTTGAAATTTGTGAATCTAAAAATTATGATGAAATTTATGAAGTGATTCATGATAGCTCCTTGAATGAAAAGCATTATTGCCATGATGTTATTATAAATTCTGTTAATGTCAATTGTGTTAATAATATGCAAAACCCTAAGCTTGGGGAAGCTAATTTTGCTATGTCCACTACTTATTGCAATGATCATGATTGGGGTGATAATGCTTCTTATGATCTTGAAAATTTATTTAAGCCTCATGATAATAATGTTTGCAATAATATTGAAAGTGGGTTTGGAAGAGTGTCAACTTTAGGAAATAATAATCCCACTACTTTGGAGTTTGATCAATCTTATGAAATTTTTGATAAAAGTGGGCTTGGCGAAATCATGACTTTATTTGATGATAATCCCACTATTTTGGAAGAGTGTCAACTTTGCATGCATGTGGATCATGTAGAGAGTATATTATGTGATAGCTATATTATTGAATTTGAATATGATCCCACATGTAATTATTATGAGAGAGGGAAAAATATGGTTGTAGAAATTTCCATGTTACTAAATTACCTCTCGTTATGTTGAGATTGCTATTGTTTCTTCTTCCTTGTATATGCTGGTTTTTGCTTGTCTTGATAAATCTTTTCCTTATAAAATGCCTATGCATAGGAAGTATGTTAGACTTAAACCTGTTTTTCACATGCTTTATGATGCTCTCTTTGTGCTTCAATTTTTTGTATTTCATGTGAGCATCATTAAAATTATCAATGCCTAGCTAAAAGGCTTTAAAGAAAAAGCGATTGTTGGCAGACAACCCAATATTTTTATTTTCTATTTTTATGAGTATACACATAATTACCTCTGTAGTAATTTTTTTTTGGTGTTTTAATTAGTGTTTGAGCCAAGTAAGACCTTTGGGATGGTCTACGGTGATAGTTGATTTGATCTTGCTGAAAAACAGAAACTTTTGCGCACATTGCCAGAAATTTAAAAAAATCACAGATATGTGATTTTGATCTGATTTTTTTACAAAATATGGATATACAAATTGCATAAATTTTCCTAATTTTTCAGAATTTTTGGAGTTATAGAAGTATAGGGAATTTCCAGATTACTACAGACTGTTCTGTTTTTGACCGATTCTGTTTTCTATGTGTTGTTTTCTTATTTTGAAGAATCTATGGGTAGTATCGGGGGGTATGAACCATGGAGAAGTTGGAATACAGTAGATATAACACCAATATAAATTAAGAATGAGTTCATAACAGTACCTAAATTGGTGATTTATTTTATTATACTAACGGATCTTATGAGTTTTCTGTTGAGTTTTGTGTTGTGAAGTTTTCAAGTTTTGGGTAAAGATTTGATGGACAATGGAATAAGGAGTTGAAAGAGCCTAAGCTTGGAGATTCCCAAGACACCGCAAGGTAATATTCAAGGATAACCAAGCATCTAAGCTTGGGGATGCCCTGGATGACATCCCCTATTTTGTCTTCAATCCATCGGTAAATTTACTTGAGGCTATATTTTTATTCACCACATGATATGTGTTTTGCTTGGAGCGTCTTGTATGATATGAGTCTTTGCTTGTTAGTTTGCCACAATCATCCTTTCTGTACATACCTTTTGAGAGGGACACACATTAATCGTGAATTTATTAGAATACTCTATGTGCTTCACTTATGTCTTTTGAGCTAGGTAGTTTCTCTAGTGCTTCACTTATATCTTTTTAGAGCACGATAGTGGCTTTATTTTATAGAAATTGTTGAACTCTCATGCTTCACTTATATTATTTTGAGAGTATTAAATAGCATGGTAATTTGCTTAGGTTATGAATTTAGTCCTAATATGATGGGCATCCAAGAGGGATATAATAAAAACTTTCATATAAAGAGCATTGAATAGATGAGAAGTTTGATTATTTACATTTGTTTTGAGATATAAAGACGGTGATATTAGAGTCATGCTAGTAAGTAATTGTGGATTGGTAGAAATACTTGTGTTAAAGTTTGTGATTCCCGTAGCATGCACGTATGGTGAACCGTTATGTGATGAACTTGGAGCATGATTTATTTATTGATTGTCTTCCTTATGGGTGGCGGTCGGGGACGAGCGGTAGTCTTTTCCTACCAATCTATCCCCCTAGGAGCATGCGTGTAGTACTTTGTTTCGATGGCTAATAAGTTTTTGCAATAAGTATGTGAGTTCTTTATGACTAATGTTGAGTCCATGGATTATATGCATTCTCACCCTTCCACCATTGCTAGCCTCTCTAGTACCGCGCAACTTTCGGCGGTGCATTAAACCCACCATATACCTTTCCTCAAAACAGCCACCATACCTACCTATTATGGCATTTCCCTAGCCATTCCGAGATATATTGCCATGCAACTTCCACCGTTCCCTTTATTATGACACGCATCATCATTGTCATATTGCTTTGCATGATCATGTAGTTGGCATAGTATTTGAGGCAAGGCCACCATTCACATTTTGTATACATGTCACTCTTGATCATAGTACATCCCGGTACACTGCAGGAGGCATTCATATAGAGCCATATCTTGTTCTAGTATCGAATTGTAATTTTTGAGTTGTAAGTAAATAAAAGTGTGATGATCATCATTATTAGAGCATTGTCCCATGTGAGGAAAGGATGATGGAAGCTATGATTCCCTCACAAGTTGGGATGAGTCTCCGGACTTTATAAAAAATAAAAGAGGCCAAAGAAGCCCAAAAAAAATGAGAGAAAAGAGAGAAGTGACAGTGTTACTATCCTTTTTCCGCACTTGTGCTTCAAAGTAGCACCATGCTCTTCAAGATAGAGAGTCTCCTATTTTGTCACTTTCATATACTAGTGGGAATTTTTCATTATAGAACTTGGCTTGTATATTCCAATGATGGGCTTCCTCAATTTGCCCTAGGTCTTCATGAGCAAGCAAGTTGGATGCACACCCACTTAGTTTCTTTTTGAGCTTCCTCAATTTGCCCTAGGTCTTCGTGAGCAAGCAATTAAGCTTGGGGATGCTTGATACGTCTCCAACATATCTATAATTTTTTATTGTTCCATGCTATGATATTATCTGTTTTGGATGTTTTATATGCATTAATATGCTATTTTATATTATTTTTGGGACTAACCTATTAACCTAGAGCCCAGGGCCAGTTTCTGTTTTTTCCCTGTTTTTGAGTTTTACAGAAAAGGAATACCAAATGGAGTCCAAACGGAATAAAACTTTTGCGATGATTTTTCCTGGACCGGAAGATATCCAGAGGACTTGGAGAGGGGGCCAGAAGGTTCCCGAGGAGGCCAGAAGCCTGCTAGGCGCGCCCCAGGGGGGCGCCCTGAGGGCTTGTGGGCCCCTCGGGAGTCCTCCAACCCTAATCTTTGTGCTATAAATTCCCAAATATTCCCAAACCACCAGAAGCGTCCACCAAAATACTTTTCCACCGCCGCAAGCCTCTGTTCCCATGAGATCCCATCTTGGGGCCTTTTCCGGCGATCTGCCAGAGAGGGATTCGATCACAGAGGGCTTCTACATCAGCTTGCTGCCCTTCCAATGATGCGTGAGTAGTTTACCACACACCTACGGGTCCATAGCCTGTGAGTCTGATTTGCATTAAGCAGGGCCGAGTGTATAGGCCGTGGTTTATCCAGTAATTCGTCCAGAACCGTTTTGGGTTTATTTCTCTTTTCGGCAGGCTTGTGCTCGGGCGAACCCCTCGCATATGCCCGCTTTGCTTGGGCTTTCCTGGGCTGCGGGGCAGGGACAGACTCCCTGCGCATTTGCTGTAACCTCCAGGTGCTTTCCATGGCGCAATATTTGCGTACCATGTCTGATAATTTGGCAAAGTTTTGCACACGGCGGCGGGCGAGGGCATTTAAGATCCCTGCGTCCCGGCAATTGAATCGGAAGGCTTCAATTATTTCTTCGTCACGACAGTCGATTATCATGTTTTTGACTAAGAGAAATCTGGCCCAGTAATGATGGACCGTTTCTTCGGGCTGCTGCTTGCCGTACATGAGGTCCCATACGTCCGGTCTTCCCACATCAGGACAATATTCGGCGTGGGAGGTGGGTGGGAAATTTTTGGGCGATCCCGTCTTCTGTGAGTCCCGGGCGTCGGCAGCGGTGAGCCACGCCTGGGATTTATCCAGATCTAATAGTGCAGTGTTCGGGCGTATGCCTGTATGTGGTTGGGTCGACTCAAGGTCAGATCTAGTATCACAGGCTGAGTCCGAACTCTTATCTTGACGGGTGTCCTTATCCGGGCTAGAGACTGATACGTCTCCAACGTATCTATAATTTATGAAGTATTCATGCTGTTAAATTATCATTCTTGGATGTTTTACAATCATTTTGTAGAAACTTTATATCATTTTTGGGACTAACCTATTGACCCAGTGCCCAGTGTCAGTTGCTGTTTTTTGCTTGTTTTTTACATCACAGGAAATCAATATCAAACGGAGACCAAACACCACGAAACTTTTTGTGGATTTTTAATAGACTAGAAGACATCCAATGGGGCAGAGCAGCACCTGGGGGTGCCCTGAGGGGGGCACAACCCACCAGGGCGCGCCTGGGCCCCCAGGCGCACCCCGGTGAGTTGTGCCCACCTAAGTGGCCTCCCGTACCCCCTCTTCGCCCTATAAATCATCAAATATTCCAAAAACTCTAGGGGTAACCCTAGATCAGAAGTTCTGCCGCCGCAAGCCTCTGTAGCCATGAAAAACCAATCTAGACCCCGTTCCGGCACCCTGCCGGAGGGGGAAATCATCACCGGTGGCCATCTTCATCATCCCGGCGGCCACCATGATGAGGAGGGAGTAGTCCACCCTCGGGGCTGAGGGTTTGTACAGTAGCTATGTGTTTAATCTCTCTCTCTCTCTCTCTCTCTCTCTCGTGTTCTTGAGATGTCACGATCTTGATGTATCGCGGGCTTTGTTAATATATTCAGATCATATGGTGTTTTCCCCTCTCTATCTTGTTGTGATGAATTGAGTTTTCCCTTTGAGATTTCGTTTTATTGGATTGAATACTTTTATGGATTTGAGAGCACTTGATCTATGTCTTGGCACTCAATTTGCGGATTCCCGAGGGGACATTGAGGTAATCTATGCATAGGGGTTGATGCACGTTTTCGTCCTTGTTTCTCCGGTAGAAATCTTGGGGCACTCTTTGAGGTTCTTTGTGTTGGATTGAATATTATGAATCTGAAATTGTTTGATGCATATCGCATAATAAACTCACGGATACTCGCGGTGACATTGGAGTATCTAGGTGACATTAGAGTTGGTTGATGTGTATCATATGGTGTTAGTTTAGTACGAACTCTTGGTTAGATCGATCGGAAAGAATAGCTTGGTGTTATTTTAGTACGAACTCTAGGATAGATTGATCAGAAAGAATAGCTTTGAGGTGGTTTCGTACCCTACAAACAATTTCTTCTTATGTTCTCCGCTAGATAGGAACTTTGGAGTGATTCTTTATCGCATGTTGAGGGAAGGTTATATGATCCAATTATATTAGCATTGTTGAGAGATTGCACTAGCGAAAGTACGGACCCTAGGCCTTGTTTTCAAGCATTACAATACCGTTTTTGCTCACTTTTGTCACTTGCTACCTTGCTGTTTTTATTTATTCAGATTATAAAAATATATTTCTACCATCCATATTACACTTTTATCACCATCTCTTCGCCGAACTAGTGCACCTATACAATTTGCCATTGTATTGGGTGTGTTGGGGACACAAGAGATTTCTTGTATTTGGTTGCATGGTTTTTTGAGAGAGACCATCTTCATCCTATGCCTCCCACGGATTGATAAACCTTAGGTCATCCACTTGAGGGTAAATTGCTACTGTCCTACTAAACTCTGCGCTTGGAGGCCCAACACGAGTCTATAAGAATAAAGTTGCGTAGTAGACATCAAGCTCTTTTCTGGCGCCGTTGCCGGGGAGGTTAGGTAAGCGGCACTCACACCCCGTCAACGAAGCTCTTTTCTAGAGTTGTTGCTGGGGAGGTGAGTGCTTGAAGGTATATCTTTAGATCTTGCAATCGAATCTTTTAGTTTCTTTTTTTATCGCTAGTTTGGTCTATAAAAGAAAACTACAAAAAATGGAATTGAGGTTGCATCATATTGTTCATCTCTATAATGTCTTTCGTGAAAATGATGGAAAGGAAAATTGTGCTCAATTGATAGAAGAAGAATTCTATAAAATGTTTGGCATAAATGCTGAGCATGATTGCAATGTTGTTGGTATGAACTCTATGAATATCCATGACGCTAATGATATGCAAAGCAACAAGCTTGGGGATGCTATGTTTGATGAAGATGATATTTTTAGTCCCCCAAGTTTTGATGTGGAAATTTGTTATAATGGTAGCATGCCTCCTATTTATGATGATTATATTGATGAAATTGGGTTTGGAAGAGTGTCAACTCTAGGTACTAATGATCCCACTATTTTGGAGGGTGTTGAATCCTATTGTGATAATTATGAAAGTGGATTTGGAGAGGTCATGACTTTATTTAGTGATGAATCCACTATTTCGGAAGAGGTTTCAATTGATTATGAAAACAAAGTTGCTATCTATGATGATTATGGTGATGACATGTATGCTATAAAGAATAATTATAACCATGAAACTTGTCATCATGATTTTAATTTTCAATCCCATGATAGTTATTTTGTTGAGTTTGCTCCCACTACTATTCATGAGAATAATTTTGCTTATGTGGAGAGTAATAAAATTTCTATGCTTGTGGATCATGAAAAGAATGCTTTATGTGATAGTTATATTGTTGAATTCATTCATGATGCTACTGAAAATTATTATGAGAGAGGAACTTATACTTTTACATATTGCAATAATATCAAGTTTCCTCTCTATGTGTTGAAAATCTTGAAGTTTTGCTTGTTTGGCCTTCCTATGCTAGTTGATTCTTCTTCCCATAAGTTATTTGCTCATAAAATCCCTATGTATAGGAAGTGGGTTAGGCTTAAATGTGCTAGTCATATGCTTCACGATGCTCTCTTTGTGTTTCAATTCCTATCTTTTATGCGAGCATCATTGAAATCATCATGCCTAGCTAAAAGGCATTAAAGAAAAGCGCTTGTTGGGAGACAACCCAACATTTACCCCCACTGTTTTTGTGTGTTCACATGATTAGGATACTGTATTAATCATGTTTTATAACTTTTATTTCAATAAAGTACCAAGTAAAGCCTTTGGGATAGTGTGGATGATAGTTGACTTGATTCTGTGCAAAAACAGAAACTTTTGCGCCCAGTAACAGAATTGTTTTAATTCACTGAAGAGTCAAAAAACTCTGAATTTTTTTACAGTCGATGGTTATACAAATTGTCTACGTTTTCCAAAAAATTTAGTATATTTGGAGGTACATAACTATGACTAATATTCAGATCTTTACGTACTGTTCTGTTTTTGACAGATTCTGTTTTCAATGCATAGTTTGCTTGTTTCCTAGTTTCTATGGCTTATATTGCTCAATATAAATTGTGGAAATTAAATGCTACAGTAGTAATTATGTGGAAACAATTATGAATCTTGTCTTTGACAGTACCGAAGTGAATGATTTGTCTTTATCATACTAACCCATCTCACGAAGTTCCGTTAAGTTTTGTGTGATTGAAGTTTTCAAGTTTTGGGTGAGATATCGATATGAGGAGAATAAGGAGTGACAAGACCCTAATCTTGGGGATGCCCAAGGCACCCCCAAGGTAATATTCAAGGAAGATCCAAGCAACTAAGCTTGGGGATACCCCGGAAGGAATCCCCTCTTTCGTCTCCAACATTATCGGTAACCTCCCTTGGAGCTATGTTTTCATTCGTCACATGATATGTGTTTTACTTGGAGCGTCCATTTATTTTGTTAGGATTTGCTTTATGTTATTTAGAATAATGTTTTTAATTTTTGATTTCAATAAAAGTGGCAATGATAGCCTTTGCCATTCTTATTTTGCAAGTCTACATGTTGCCGTTTCAAAACAGAAAGTTTATCGATGTTGCAAAAATTCCCGAGAAAAGTGAGAATGCGATAAAATGTTGAAACTTTTTGCACAGTAAGATCTGATAAATTTTCTACAGTGTGGTAAATTTTCATAATTTTTGGAGTTAAAGAAGTATTGATACTCTTGCATTCTTTACAGACTGTACTGTTTTGGCAGATTGCTGTTATGTTTGCATTGTTTGCATATGTTTGCTTGTTTAATGATTCTATTTGAGGATAGGAGTATTAAATATGCAGAGGCATTTAGTATGAAATGTTGAATAATAATTTTTGTGATTTGCTACAGTAGAGAATGATAAGGTTTTTGCATTGGTTTATACTAACTTATCTCACGAGTTCTTGTTGAGTTTTGTGTGTATGAAGTTTTTAAGATTTAGGGAAACCGTGATATAAAAGGAATTAAGGAGACGCAAAAGCTCAAGCTTGGGGATGCCCAAGGCACCCCAAGATAATATTTCAAGAAGTCTCAAGCATCTAAGCTTGGGGATGCCCCGGTAGGCATCCCACCTTTCTTCATCAACAATTATCGGTTAGTATCGGTTGAGCCTAAGTTTTTGCTTCTTCACTTGAGTTGTGCTATTCTTGGAATGTCATTTTGTTTTGTTTTACTTGCTGTTTTAATAAAATACTTAGACCTAAAAGTTTTTAAATAAGAGAGAGTTCTCAAATAGCTACCCATTTACATGACTACTCGTTTGATCTTCACTTATATCTTTTTGGAGTAGTTTGTCATTTACTCTCGTGCTTCACTTATATCCTATGAGTAAATTATTGAATGAATTAAATATCCTAAAGTTGAAATTATATGTGCTTCATATGTTCATATCATGCCTAGTGGTACCTTCACATTGGGTTTAGAAAGTGAAATCTTTTGAAGCTTGACAATCACAATATTGGTCATACAAGCAATTCATGAATGATTACTATAAGGAAGAGAACTTTCACATGCAAATACACTATCTTGGAAATCTTTTGTGATTGTGAGCCCCCATCAAAATATTATATGCCAAAATTGTTGACGTTGGACAAGGAAGACAACATAATGGTTTATGTTTGTTCATATTCACATAGAAGTTATATTGTCATAGATCCTTCAACATGTGGTGCTTGCCCCCCATCTTTGCTAGCCAAAAATTCCGCACCAAGTAGAGATACTACTTGTGCATCCAAAAACCCTTAAACCCAAATCTTATTTTCAAGAGTCCACCATACCTACCTAAGGATTGAGTAAGATCCTTCAAGTAAGTTGTCATCGGTGCGGTAAGGCAATAAAAATTGCTTCTAAAATTGTTAGATCATTTAGTGTAAGAGAAAATTGAGCGTTGTACGAACTAGTGATGGCAAAGAATAAAAGCGACAGACTGCATAATAAAGGTTGCTATCATAAGGGGCAATATAACATGACGTTCTTTTGCACTAAGGGGTTGAGCATACAAACAAATAAGCGCATGGAAACCTCTGCTTCCCTCTACGAAGGGCAAATCTTTTACTTTTATGTATTTACTTTTATGCAAGAGTCAAAGTTTTGCTCTCTATTCATTTTTATTTTTCTCTTTTGGCAAGCATCATGTGGTGAGGAAAGATCTAGGCACATATATCCAGTTGGATATGAGTAGCATGAGTTATTATTGTTGACATCACCCTTGAGGTGAATACGTCGGGAGGCAAAATTATAAGCCCCCATCTTTCTATTTGTCCGGTTGAAACGTTTTGCTCATGTGTATGCGGTGAGTGTTAGCAATCATAGAAGACTATATGATGGTTGAGTATGTGGAGCTCTTACTTAGACTCTGTTGAATAAGTTGAATTGCAATTGTTTGGTGACTGAGAACATAGGTTGTTGAGTTTCAAGAGAATTCATTGTTTGAACCTTAACATGTGAATTGGTTGCTACTTTAACATGAGAAGTTTTATAAGAAAGAATTGTTGTTATGATGCTAGGAAAAGTGATTGAAATTATCATTGATCAAACTTATGCACTTTGCTAGCATTCACACTTTATAAATTATTTCTTTTATCATTTACCTACTCGAGGACGAGTAGGAATTAAGGTTGGGGATGCTGATACTTCTCCAACGTATCTATAATTCATGAAGTATTCATGCTGTTATATTATCATTCTTGGATGTTTTACAATCATTTTATAGCAACTTTATATCATTTTTTGGGACTAACCTATTGACCCAGTGCCCAGTGCCAGTTGCTATTTTTTGCTTGTTTTTTACATCGCAGGAAATCAATATCAAACGGAGTCCAAACACCGCGAAACGTTTTGTGGATTTTTTATAGACCAGAAGACATCCAATGGGGCAGAGCAGCACCTGGGGCGGTGCCCCGAGGGGGGCACAACCCACCAGGGCGTGCCTGGGCCCCCAGGCACGCCCTGGTGGGTTGTGCCCACCTCGTTGGCCTCCCATACCCCCTCTTCTCCCTATAAATCATCAAATATTCCAAAAACTCTGGGGGTAACCCTAGATCAGAAGTTTTGCCGCCGCAAGCCTCTGTAGCCATGAAAAACCAATCTAGACCCCGTTCCGGCACCCTGCCGGAGGGGGAAATCATCACCGGTGGCCATATTCATCATCCCGGCGGCCACCATGATGAGGAGGGAGTAGTCCACCCTCGGGGCTGAGGGTTTGTACCAGTAGCTATGTGTTTAATCTCTCTCTCTCTCTCGTGTTCTTGAGATGTCACGATCTTGATGTATCGCGGGCTTTGTTAATATAGTCGGATCATATGGTGTTTTCCCCTCTCTATCTTGTTGTGATGAATTGAGTTTTCCCTTTGAGATTTCCTTTTATGGGATTGAATACTTTTAGGGATTTGAGAGCACTTGATCGATGTCTTGGCACTCAAATCGCGGATTCCCTAGGTGACATTGGGGTAATCTATGCATAGGGGTTGATGCACGTTTTCGTCCTTGTTTCTTCGGTAGAAATCTTGGGGCACTCTTTGAGGTTCTTTGTGTTGGATTGAATATTATGAATCTGAAATTATTTGATGCATATCGCATAATCAACTCACGGATACTCGCGGTGACATTGGAGTATCTAGGTGACATTAGAGTTGGTTGATGTGTATCATATGGTGTTATTTTAGTACGAACTCCTGGTTAGATCGATCGGAAAGAATAGCTTGGTGTTATTTTAGTACGAAATCTTGGATAGATTGATTAGAAAGAATAGCTTTGAGGTGGTTTCGTACCCTACAAACAATTTCTTCTTATGTTCTCCGCTAGATAGGAACTTTGGAGTGATTCTTTATCGCACGTTGAGGGAAGGTTATATGATCCAATTATATTAGCATTGTTGAGAGATTGCACTAGCGAAAGTACGCACCCTAGGCCTTGTTTTCAAGCATTGGAATACCGTTTGAGCTCACTTTTTTCACTTGCTACCTTGCTGTTTTTATTTATTCAGATTATAAAAATATATTTCTACCATCCATATTACACTTTTATCACCATCTCTTCGCCGAACTAGTGCACCTATACAATTTGCCATTGTATTGGGTGTGTTGGGGACACAAGAGATTTCTTGTATTTGGTTGCAGGGTGTTTGAGAGAGACCATCGTCATCCTACGCCTCCCACGGATTGATAAACCTTAGGTCATCCACTTGAGGGAAAATTGCTACTGTCCTACAAAACTCTGCGCTTGGAGGCCCTACACGAGTCTACAAGAATAAAGTTGCGTAGTAGACATCAGAGACCCGGGTGTATACTGTCATAACCTTCGGAGATCGTGATCCCTCTGCCCTTTCTTCGATGGTAGCAACGAGGTGAGTGATGGGCGGGGTGTGGATCTCTCTGTTGTCAGGTTTAAGCCCGATCTGGTTGTAGGACGTAGGCTTACTGATGGAGATTCCCATAACTATGAATCGATCCAAAAGGTCGTTTACCGAAGAGGTTCCCATGGGGGGCATGACTCCTGGGTGTTCGGCGGGATGTTCTTTGGACACTTCGATGGAATCCGGTTTTAGGGCCAGATCCCGGGCTATGTCGGTTCCCTTTACATCCGCTGAATCTGAGGTCAAGGCGTCGGGCTCAGCGGGTTCTTCGGAAGCAAGGCTATGCAGAGGGTAGGCGCCGGACTCTAAGTTCCAGTGGCTAGCTTTGCGATCGGCGGTGAGGTTTTCAATCAGGTTTAAACGACCGGTGAGGTCGGCGTGAAATTGACGCTGCCGAACGTAAAAATCTGGCCGGGGACGAAGTTGTCCCCGGCATCGGTGGGGTTTCCCACGAATTGTTGAGCCATCGATCCTTCGGCGATCTGCAGCGGAACTCTCAATGAAAGCACCAATGTCGGTGTCAAAACCGGCGGATCTCGTTTAGGGGGTCCCAAGCTGTGGATCTAGGATCAATGGGGAACAAGGGACGATGAACATGGTGTTTACCCAGGTTTGGGCCCTCTCGAAGAGGTAAAACCCTACGTCCTGCTTGATTGTATTTGATGTATGGTATGGTTACAGAGTAGATCTACCTCGAGATCAGGCGAGCTAAACCCTAGGTCGATGAGGTGATGGATGTAGCTCTCACCCTAAAGAGAAAAACCCCTTGGTTTATATGGACACCAGTAGGGTTAGGGTTACATGCGATCGGTTACAATGAAGGAAAGATCACGCTAATCTTTACTTGGAGGACACACCACTACTCCGAAGATCTCCTGTCCGGTCACGGGTCCGCGCTCTAGCTTCGCCCCATAGTGGCCCATCAGTCTGGCCCATATGTAGTAGGTCAAGGGCCCGAGGACCCCTTAGTCCAGGACTCCCTAAAGGACCATGTTTCGACCGTACATGGTCAAACAGAAGGCCGTTTCCTCCGTTCTACGGTACGCCAGACCTAGTTTCGTCTGTTCCGTCCAAGCCGGTTGGCTCCCGATGAACATGACGTATTCCGACCCAGTCGGTTGCCTGCCGATGAACACGACGTTGTTTCCTCTGTTCCGACCTAGCTGGTTGGCTGCCGATGAACAGGACGCCGTCGCTGTACGCGTTTGAGACCCCGTCTTATGTACATACGTAGCCGTATTTACTTTCTTGCAGCGTGGCTGTACGTACGTGTACACGATATAGACGGAACTGCGTGACATGCTACATCGGCGGTTCTACTACGACACCTGTCGCTCCTTACTCGGCCAGGGTTCATAGCTGTAGAGAGACCGATCAACCAGTATGTACGTACATATTCGCGACCAGACAGATAATGCTACGTATGCTTCGACTGGGTGGGTCCTGATACGTCTCCAACGTATCTATAATTTTTTATTGTTCCATGCTATTATATTATCTGTTTCGATGTTTTATGTGCATTAATATGCTATTTTATATTATTTTTGGGACTAACCTATTAACCTAGAACCCAGTGCCAGTTTCTGTTTTTTCCTTATTTTTGACTTTATAGAAAAGGAATATCAAACGGAGTCCAAACGGAATAAAACTTTACGGTGATCTTTCTTGGACCAAAACAAACCCACGAGACTTGGAGAGGAGGCCAGAAGACCTACGAGGTGGCCACAAGCCATGGGGGTGCGCCCCAGGGGGGCGCGCCCCACTGGTTTGTGGGCCCCTCGTAGACTGTCTTGACCTAATCTTTGCACTATAAATCCTCAAATATTCCCCCTATACCAGAGGGACACCAAAAATACTTTTTCGCCGCCGCAAGCTTCTGTGCCCGTGAAATCCCATCTTGGGCCTTTTCCGGCTCCACTGGAGGGGGATTCGATCACGGAGGGCCTCTACATCAACCTTGCTGCCCTTCTGATGAAGCGTGAGTAGTTTACCACGGACCTAAGGGTCCATAGCTAGTAGCTAGATGGCTTCTTCTCTATCTTTGATCTTCAATACAATGTTCTCCTTGATGTTCTTGGAGTTCTATTCGATGTAATCTTCTGTTGCGGTGCGTTTGTTGAGATCCGATGAATTGTAGATTTATGATTAGATTATCTATGAATATTATTTGAACTCTTTTATGCATGATTAAGATATCTTTGTATTTCTCTTCAAACTATCGGTTTGGTTTGGCCAACTAGATTGGTTTTTCTTGCAATGGGAGAGGTGCTTAGTTTTGGGTTCAATCTTGCAGTGTCCTCACCCAGTGACAGAAGGGGTAGCGAGGCACGTATTGTATTGTTGCCATCAAAGATAAAAAGATGGGGTTTATATCATATTGCTTGAGTTTATCCCTCTACATCATGTCATCTTACTTAAAGCGTTGCTCTGTTCTTATGAACTTAATACTCTAGATGCAGGCAGGAGTCGGTCGATGTGTGGAGTAATAGTAGTAGATGCAAAATCGTTTTGGTCTACTTGTCACAGACGTGATGCCTATATTCATGATCATTGCCTTAGATGTCTTCATAATTATGCGCTTTTCTATCAATTGCTCAACAGTAATTTGTTTATCCACCGTATGTTTTCTTCAAAAGAGAAGCCTCTAGTGAAACCTATGGGCCTCGGGTCTATTTTCCATCATATATTTTCAGATCTATAAACCAAAAAATACCTTGCTGCAATTTGTTTATATTTACTTTAGTTTGCTCTTTTATTTATGTTTTATACCTATCTCTATTAGATCTCACTCTTGTTCATGATTAACAACCCCTTTTTCGCGTTGTGTGCAAGTGTTTGTTAGTTTGTGCAGGTGCATATATTGGAGACTTGCTTGTGCCTCCTACTAGATTGATACCTTGGCACTTAACTGAGGGAAATACTTATCTCTACTTTGCTGCATCACCCATTCGTCTTCAAGGGAAAAATCAACGCAAGCTCAAGAAGTAGCAGGTCCCAGCTGTCAGGGAGGACAAGGAGGCACTTCCTTGTATGCGAATATATAGCTGGCAAGTCCCAGCTGTCAGGGGCGGAATCATATATTTTTTGCCCATAATAAGGAGGCACTTCCTTGCGTGGAAACATGTTGTTGGTGGGTCCCAACTGTCAGGGGCAGGAATAAGGAGGCACTTCCTTCCATGCGAAGATATACGTGGTGGGTCCCAGATTTCAGGCAGAGGAATAATTTTATTTTCGCGTAATAAGGAGGCGGTTGCATGCGTGCGTCCATGGACCTAGTGCGTCCCCACTGTCAGCCTTTTCACGTACAGTCCTCTTCCGATGACTCTCATTTTTTGACTACATTGACCACGCTGCATCGAGCGCACCAACGCGATGGACGACAGTGAGGCCCCAGACGGCAACAAGCCGAAGATGGGAAGACGGGGCAGTGGAGTCACAGACAGAGAGGTGTACGAGGGTTAACAGGTTCTGGTGCGGCGTGGTTCTAAAGTCGACGGAGAATAACACAAGATGTGGAGGGTGGAGGGATGGCCTGGCTGGCGGTGGGGTAGCGCTTCACAGCGAAGCGTGCTAAGCAGAGCTGCTAGCAGCCGGATGCAGGAGCAGGTGGTCCCGACGGCGCTGGAGGAAGAAGATGAGAGAGAGATTGAAGATGTTTGCTGGCCGTTGGATGTAAATCCAACGGCTATCGATGTCAGAATCATTTATTGACTAAGTTGACAACGTCTTGCGTTGGCTTCGACCTATTGGCCCACATTTCAGCCTCAAAAAATGTGGCACATATTCAACCTATTTTTTTAGAATTTATAGTCCATTTGCTGGGCTGGGTGAACAAATAATGTAGCGTCCATGCGGCCCATTTATTTTTTTCTAAAAAACTACAGCCTATTTGCACTTTCTCAAAATACACGAATTTGCTGGCCTGCGTGAACAAATAATGTAGCGTCCATGCGGCCCATTTATTTTTTTCCTAAAAAATTACAGCCTATTTGCACTTTCTCGAAATACACGATTTTGCTGGGCTAGTTCTAATTATAATGTTTGGTTGGGTGCAGCAATGTTATCAAAAAATAAACAGGGGCTGAGCATTTTGTTATAAATATATTTAAATAATAAGTGCTTTATTATTACAATGTCCTTAAATCTTACTAAGCTTTTGTAAACAATCACCAGGATTTTCGTTGCCTTAATGTAAAAAAACCCAGGATTTTATTGTTAAAAATTTATTTTTATAAGTTAATAAGACGTGAGATATTTTTTTCTTATATATGTATGTATCTGTTAAATATATGATGATAATAACAATAATATAAATATATATAATATAGTTAGAAGGGAAACGTAATTTGGACCTGGCGTTCCTATTCTTATATAGAAAAATAGAATATACCTCTGCGTTTTCTTCAAAAAAATACATAAGTTTGGCTGAGGATGTTTAAGAAAATAATAAAACCTAGTATGGGAGGGCCATAGGATGGTCGATACATGACGGCCCTCAAAAAAATACAAACTGGTATGTAGATCAAACATGTAGGATCTTTGGCAAACGGTCGGAAAAGGAACATACCTCGTGATGGGAACCATATCTGCAGTCAATGCCATCATAGAAGGGATGACACCAGTCACCAACATGGATGATTCAATTCATGGGACCATTTTGTGCAGTTTACCTAAAATGAAGACATGTTTGCATCATGCAGTTAGCAAGTACTTTGTCCCATGAGCTAGCAGCTTCTTCTTCATTAGTTGCAATAAAATTGAGCAACATCAAGGTTGGTCGTGAAGCTCGTGGAATGTTCAACTATAATTTGGATATCATTTTGTGCAGTTCAACTAAGATCAAGCGTGAAATGTATATATTTGTTTGCACAAAAAGGTGGAAAGGAGGGTGACTAACAAGTGATGAAATATACATCAAATGAAAAGAAGCATGTTTCTTATCTGAATGGCGATCCTCCAAGGACAGTAGCAATTTCTAAAGTAGCAGCATTGCTAGATATTAGTGTGGGCATTAGGATTAACTATGACAACCGTTAAATACGACATTACTTTAATGGTGCCATTGCTTCATTTTACAAGCAACATTACATTAACAACTGCTAAAGAGTTGGTATTTGGGCACGGGAGAGTAGGCGGACCAGCACAGTTGCATTTCTAAAAAAAGAAGCAACTTATCTTAATGGGAAATTTAGCAGGACATGAAAAACAGCGCCATTGATTCATATTACTGGAGGCATTACATTTTAAACAACATTGGTTTAACGTGTCCTTACTTTAATAGTGGGACTGCTATATTTTACCAGTGGCATTACATAAGAGGGGCTCGGGGCAACAAACATCCAAACAGGATATCTGGGTTGGTCCCATTTTTGTTTGGTATAGCCACCTTTTACTGCGTGAGGCCAGGAAATCTAGTGCTGGACATACTCTGTTGACTTGCCCCCCAGTCCTCACTTTCTTTCCTTTTTCAACCAATAGATCGGTTTATATCGTGTTTCCCTTTATTTCCCTATTATACCAAGAGACCAGTTGGATAGCCAGTCTCTTCTACATTTTGCCCCCATTATTTCCTCTTTCGACCAAGTCCTAGATTCAGGTAACAAATCTTCCCCACCCCCACCCTCTTTCTTACCTGTTTGAACCAAGTAGTACTAGATTCAACTGCATGAAGTAGTTTTACCTCTTAACAGTAAAAATTGAGGTGGCTTTCGAACAGCCGATCGATCCTATCTACGAGGGGGCCTGAGAAGTAGTAAAAGATACATATGCAGAGACATGAGGAGCTGGGGCAGTAGAGCAAGGCCGGTTTCGAAGGAAGGTATACCTAAGGATCGTCGATATGTCGCAAGGTGGGCAGCGGGAGGCCGGTCTGCCCACACTACGGCAGCAAGGAAGAAGGGGTCGGAGGCCCTCCCTAGCCAGCGCTGCATGGGAGAGAACGGCAAGGCACGCTGATCGGGACGCGCCGAAGTGGGTCAGAGCCGTCACCGAGGACGACCGCATGAACGTTGCACCTTCTCACCTTCCCCGGCGGAGGGGATCTGACCGGATCTGTGACCAGCGTTGAGCAGAGAGAGAGAGAGAGAGTGTGTGTGGCCACCGCTGTCGTGTTTTGATCTGGAGAGGACAAGAGAGTGTGAAGACAACAACACTAGCAAGCAAGCGCGGAGGCTCCTACATATATAGCGGAGTACTTTTCTTTTTTCTACCAGAGTCGGCTTGACCTCGTCAATGACTGTCGAGAAGTCTTCATGCACGTGCCCCGGAGGCGCAGTTGTCGTCATTTTGATCTGAAGCACCAGATTAACATAACACAAAAAAATGCCACATGACACAAAACCATAACCTCACTGCCCCAAGGAGAAAACATGAATCTACGTTGGAGCTCCGTGGACTACATCCTGACGGACAAACTAGATGAGGATCAAAGATCAAATTAAAGAGAAACTCATAGAAAAGTGGTCAATCGATAGATGTCCTAATTAACATAGCAGGCTTGACCTAGAGGGCAGCCGAGTAGTCTTCGTGCATGTGCCCCCAATGACGAGCACCTTGGAGGAACGCAGTTGTCATTGTTTAACCCTCGCAGTGATCCGAAGCACATGACACCTAATATTGCGAGATGACAAGAAACCTTTTTCTAGATTTCTCATCAGAACTATAGCCCTGTATAACAGAGCCTGCACGATATGTAGACGATAGCCAATCCAGTCATCTGCTGGAGTCTGGTCACATGCATGGACGAACTGATCTCCCGTGTCGTGCAGGGATCGTCCAGGCGCCGACGTGTGT
This sequence comes from Thinopyrum elongatum, assembly GCA_011799875.1. Classification (NCBI taxonomy): domain Eukaryota; kingdom Viridiplantae; phylum Streptophyta; class Magnoliopsida; order Poales; family Poaceae; genus Thinopyrum; species Thinopyrum elongatum. The sequence goes on from CM022297.1 coordinate 54,301,305, forward strand.
ACAGCACTGCTCCAGTACTATCGCTCGTCTCTCTCTTCTATTAACTCAGCCGACTTGCGGGAACGGGGGAGTGTGCCTATGGTCAGTTCTCAATTGCGGTTCCACATGTGTGTGCAAACGCAATATGTCGCACGTTCCATTCGGTGAGCGGCGTGCCAGACCGACCGACCGTCTGGAGTGCGACGCGAACGCGACGGGTGTGCTGTATACATTTGTACCGCCATTTTCTTCTGGCTTTGCTCCATGGCGCAATCCATGTATACAAAATTATATTTGAAAGTCGAGGGCGGGGCTTTTCCCGCACGATAGGCTGGGCAATTCCGCCTAGTCGGTTCGACAGAGAGGCGAGAAGATGAGGGAGTAGCGGATTGAACTTACTGCTGCAAACGTAGGGCTGTGTGATTTGATGACTTGTTACTGCTGGACAGGTGGGGCCCTGTGATTTGACTGGCCATTATCATTATTACTACGGCGCTACGACCGGGGTGAGTCTCCCCTGATCCCCTCCATGGTATACAGGTGCTAAGAACAAGTACTCAATAATGGGCTTATAGCCCGCTTACATGGCACTTTTGCTTATATGTCGAGGAGAGAGACATGGGAAAAATGGTGGGAGTGGGCTCTTGTGCAAGACCCTAGCTACTTACTCCTTGGCAAATGCAATAAATACTACGAAGAAAGAGATAGAGAGAAGTAAAACAATAATCTTATAGCCAACCTTATAGCTAACCTTGTTGTATGAGTGATGATATGTCTCCAACATATCTATAATTTATGAAGTATTCATGCCATGTTTACAACAATTTTATATGGTTTTGGTATGATTTTATTAGAACTAACCCGGACTGACGCTGTTTTCAGCAGAACTACCGTGGTGTGGTTTTTTTTTTTCCAGAAATAAGCATTCTCGGAATGAGCTGAAAATTTACGGAGAATAAATTTGGAAAATATAAAAAAATACTGAAGCAAAAATATACCAGAGAGGAGTCCCAAGGCAACCACAAGGGTGGAGGGCGCCCCCCCCCCCCCGCCTTGCCGTCGCCTCGTGGACCCCCTTGACTTGTCCCCGACGCCAAAACCTCCTATAAATAGAGAAAACTCCAGAAATTAAACCTAGATCGGGAGTACCGCCGCCGCAAGCCTCTGTAGCCACGAAAAACCAATCGGGAGCCCGTTCCAGCACCCTGCCGGAGGGGGAAACCATCACCGGAGGCCATCTTAATCATCCCGACGGTCTCCATGATGAGGAGGGAGTAGTTCACCCTCGGGGATGAGGGTATGTACCAGTAGCTATGTGTTTGATCTCTCTCTCCCGTGTTCTTGATTTGGCAAGATCTTGATGTACCGCGAGCTTTGTTATTATAGTTGGATCATATGGTGTTTCTTCCCTCTCCATCTCTTGTTGTGATGAATTGAGTCTTGCTCTTTGAGGTTCCGTTATGTTGGATTGAGTATTGGATTTGAGAACACTTGATGTATGTCTTGCGATGGGATATCTATGGTGACAATGGGATGTTCTATCGATTCACTTGATGTATGTTTTGGCACTCAACTCGCGGATTCCCGAGGTGACATTGGGGTAATCTATGCATAGGGGTTGATGCACATTTTCGTTCTACGTTCTCCGACAGAAACTTTGGAGTGATTCTTTGTTGCACGTTGAGGGATTGTTATGTGATCCAATTATGTTATCATTGTTGAGAGAACTTGCACTAGTGAAAGTATGAACCCTAGGCCTTGTTTTTAAGCCTTGCAATACCATTTTTGCTCACTTTTGTCACTAGTTACCTTGCTGTTTTTATATTTTCAGATTACAGAAACCTATATCTACCATCCATATTACACTTGTATCACCATCTCTTCGCCGAACTAGTGCACCTGTACAATTTACCATTGTATTGGGTGTGTTGGGGACACAAGAGACTCTTTGTTATTTGGTTGCACGGTTGTTTGAGAGAGACCATCTTCATCCTATGCCTCCCACGGATTGATAAACCTTAGGTCATCCACTTGAGGAAATTTGCTACTGTCCTACAAAACTCTGCGCTTGGAGGCCCAACACGAGTCTACAAGAAGAAGGTTGCGTCGTAGACATCAAGTGACTATAAGTGATGACTATGTATGACATGCCAACATCAGATAGCCTAACGCACTTGGACGGAGGAAGTAGTTTCATGCATGCGAAGTAGGCAAAAAAATGCTTATTTATAGACGTTTGAAATCTCCAAGAGCGCGACCGCGCGAGTGAGGCGACGGTCGTGGTAGGTGTGACCATGATACGTGCTACTCATAGCCCTTGGATCTAAGATCGAATTGTCGCATGCTAAGTTGTTGAAAATTTGCAGAATAACCCTCCAGGATAGGATATTCACCCATAGGTCTAGAATCATGCCATGCAACCGTTCGATCTCAGATCCAAGGGCTCTCGGAAGCCCGTATCATGGAAGCATGGAAAGCTTCGTATCACCTGTAATTTTCCCGATGCTTGACGTGCGAACACGCAGATGCTATACTGTTAGGCCTACGATGTGGGTCTAGTAGACATGACATCTAATTGGGCCCCCATAGTACTGTGCATGAAGCCATTTATCCATCGGGCAAGCCATTACCCTGCCGTTCGCACGACCCACTCAGCATTTTTACAATCGGAAAACCTCTAGCAGTTCGCTTCTACTCGTCCCCGGCCGTCCTTTAACATTACGACAGTTCACTCCTAGTCGTCCCGTCCTTTCACATTACAGCAGTTCCACTAATCCTAACCCTCCTCCAAAATCCATGGCGTCCCAAATCTCCATGATCGGCGATGAGTACAAGGTTAGAACCATCACCGGCGATGAGTTTGACATCATGTTTGAAAAGGATGCCTTGCTCGCTTCAAACGCATGTTTGAAAAGTCAGATGGTGATGAGTGGGTCGCTGGGCTAGATGTCGAGTACACCACAGTCCTGGGAAAAGAGAAGAATCTAAAGGAGGAAGAGAAGAAGAAGCCTTCCGTGATCCAGGTTTGCATGCATAACTTGTGCTTGGTGTACCACATATGCCATGCAGACATTAAGTGCAAGGATTTTAAGAACTTCCTCGCGGACGACAGAGTCAAATTCGTTACTGTAGACTTTCATAACGACAAGAAAGTCCTTGGTCATATAGGCCTTGTTGTAGGCCATCCCTTCGACCTTCAGAAGAATAGGCTGGTGTCCTCCTGTCAGCCTTCAATGCTGACCCTGGCAGGAGCCATGGTTGATCCTTCATACGGTAAACTGACGAAACATCACCACGAGTTTCATCTTGCATGGGAGTGGAATGAAATAGATAAAGACCACATCCAGTATGCTGCAATGGATGCCTACCTTTGTTTCAATATCTACAAAGGTTGCATGAAGAGCGACAACCTAGTGTGCGGTTCAAGCAAAGAAGTATCGACCAAGAGGAAGAGGGACAAGGACGAAGTCGAGGACGTGGACGAGGAGTCCGAGTAAGGTGGCAGCGTCGTTGCTCATGGTGGTTCTAATGCAGTGTCTACCGGATTAGTTGCATAGTTTAATTTCAGGGTGCTTAGTTTTATTTTGAGGGTGTGTTGTGCTGAGCCCCAAGCAGAACTATGTTATGTTCTTTCTCGTTACTTTAACTCTTCAGTACGTACATACTAGTATTTCTTATAGTTCATCTTGTAGTTGGTAGTACTACCACTCGTTTCTTCACATTATATACATACTATATATGATATGGCCAACATCATATAGCCAGCAGTTGGTTATACTATTAACCACGCTCTAAGCATGCCACATACGCAAAACACTTAAATGAGATAAGGAATTCTAAAAAAACTTAAATGAGAGAAGTTTACCCAAAGTATGAAGGAGTTTAGTTGTCAAAGAATTAAATAGGTACGCTAATTTCTTTAATAGACTTTAATTCTCCATCTAAGCACGTATTAGCTTTTTTAATAGTACTATGCATAATTTGGCGACGAGCGCTTTGTATATGTACCACCTTTTTTCTTTGATTTCATCTTGTTAGTTTTGCTCCATGGCACAATCCATACTACTACTATTGAAAAGTACATTTAAAAGGCTAGAGAGTGGGGCAGTCTCGCCTGGTCGGTTTGACGAGAGGTGAGGGCCTTTGTGATTTGATGGCTCATTGCTGCTAGAAGGTGGGGCCTTGTGGTTTGACTGCTCGTATAATTGTTGCCGACAACCTGAGGAGGAGCAAAGAACCATGTGGTATACTCTAGTTTTCCACTGGAGTGCTAGTACGATGGAGGAGCGCGAAACAGGGCAGCCCAGTGCGATATGGCGATAAAGAATGATCTAATTTGCTAGTCATCGATCCCACGGCGCCACTCATCGTTAGCATTGTTCTATTCGTGCCTCGCAGAGAACGTGACACATGCGGTGAAACACCCGAAGCCAAAGAAGAAACACAGGAGCAAAAGAAGAATGATGATTACCCCCCCCCCTCCCAAAAAGAAGGAAGATGCAGACACAAGTCTGGGGCGCTGCTCTCTACTTCATGAAGGGTTGCTGGCCGCGGAGTCCTAACTGCTTCTTCATCGCCTCCACGACCTTCATCTCCTCGCGCATCTCCTCCGCCATCTTCTTCATTCTGTCCATGATGCAGGATTTCTCGAGGCGAGCGTTCATCATCTCTTCCATGGCCGCATTATGTAGCTTGACAGCAGACGGGCGCTCGATGCGGAGCTTCGCCAACTCCTCCTTCTGTTCCATGACGAGGGCATTCAGCATCTTCACCGAGGAACTCCTCTTCTCATGCTGCTTCTTCCAACCCGTGTGCTCCTCATTCAGTAGGTCGAGCTCGTGGCGGAGCTTCGCCTTGTCCTCCTGAAGTTGCAAGATTTCGCCGGTCACCTTCTTATCCTAGGCAATGCTCCCCTTCAGCAGCTTCACCAAGCCGACGGTCAACTCCTCCTGCTTATTGGGCTCAGCGAGCATGTCGTCGAGGCTCTCCTTTAGCAGCTTCACCAAGCCATCGGTTAACTCCTTCTGCTTATTGAGCTGAGCGGGCTTGTCGTCGAGGGATAACGACTCCAGCACCACCAGATCGGCATGTTCGCCTCCGCGGCTAGGGCGCTCCTGGGAGCCCTTGCCTGTCTGTGAGAGATCTTTCGAGGCCTCTGCGAGGCGGCGAGCCCTCTCTTTTTTTTTCTGCGGCATTGGTCGTCGCTCCCTTGTTACTAGTAGTTCTTGACCTAGAGCTCTGCACACCGGCCATGGCAAGGACGGATGAGCAAGAAAGACTTATGAGGAAGAAGGTTTGATACATAGGTGTGAACAGGTTTGCACTTAATTATAGCATGGTAGTACTACTTTGGAATGTGATGGGAACAAGCTAAAGATTAATTGATGGTTTTGGTTTCGATGCCCGAAACGGCTCCCGATGAGTTTCCTGGAACACAAATCTCAAGTACTACTGCTCAAATGCGGTCTCACAAGTCAGTGATGTAACTGGTCGTACATGTCAGACCAAGCCGATGCGTGTCCCTTCGGTGAGACGCGGCTGCGACCGACTGTCTGTTGGTGCGACCGACCGTCAAGTAGTACGCGATGGAGACTTGTGGTTGTGGCTTTGGGTGATTGTCATGACCAAGCATTCAAAAACTCGTGATAAATCAATTACCATCTTTTTCTGAACGACCAAGTATTCTCACAGAAATAAAATACATATAGATGGAGTGATTGTCACGGTTGCAAACCGCCATGGCGCCACAAGTTCAGTCCAGCAGCAACCGAGTAGGTCACTACATCGCTGGCAGGGAAGGAGGGCAGCTCACCTCGCCTACGATGCATCCCCAGCGCCGCCGCCGCAGCTGGCTCCGCGATTTGGCTTCTCCTACCGCCCATTTGAACAGTTGCACCGGCTGCTCATCCCATCCTGCAGGCATGCATGTTCTTTCCTCCGCAGTCGACTCCGTGAATATGATCTCTGCCATTAGCCCCAGCTCAAAATCAATGCAACATTGCCAGATGGTGACATCCCTCATCATCTCTCCCCTGAGATCAACTTGCGCTCTGCCTTGTGCCTCGCCAGGCGCAGCTCCTTCAAACTTGTCTCCAATCGATGCGACGCTTCCTCTATCCGATTTTCCCTTGCTGCCCACCACCTGAAACGCAGCCCTGGCATGTCCTCCGGCGCCACTGATCTATGATTCCAGAGCAATGGATCCCCTCTGAAACACATTTGGGTTTCGCTCAAACGCGGCAGTGCTGCGGGCCCCAGCGAGAGGGCAGCCCACAAGATCCTCGGATCTAAGGGATTATCCATGGCGGGATCCGGTGGGCGAGGCGGGGAGGCGAGCGTAGGCTCTGGGAGAGCCCTACGAGGATAAGATAAAGATAGTACTACTCCACTCCGTCCATATTTAAATACAAAGGCCACCAACAGTAACCCAGGCAAAAATTGATCATGCTGCCTGCGTCCTGGTTTATTGCCCCCCTTTTTATTTTGTGCCAAATTTTGACCAAAAATTTAACTAAGAAAATGTTAATGCATTTCATCAAAAATTATATCATTGGAATCGCATTTGAACATAGTTTTCGATCATATTACTTTTTATGACATGCATAAATATTGTGCTACTTAAAATTATGGTAAAAAATTGGCACAAAATACGAAGGAGACCAATGGAAGTAGCAACCCATGATTTAACTACTCGCATGCACCGAGTGGAGTAGTAATGTCATTCTCAGCTACTTCCTCCCTCTGCATGCACTGTATTAATTGACCATCCATTAAGTGAACGACTTTACACGCATCAAATTATCACATGGGGTGGATCTTCGCACAAAAATGCGTTCCACCATGTACTAGCGTGTGCGTGCGACGAAATGAGTGCATGCGTGCATATCTTCGCTTCGTGCATGTACTCCGCTAGTGTGCGTGAGAGAGGACGAGTACATTATTCTGGAACCAGCAACACGTCACTGTGATCTATCCATGCAAGAAGGTCGTGACAATACCTCCACATGTGCCACATGGCTTCATGGATGCCCCCACATCATTTTAGTCATAATATATTAACTGAAAAAGGGAGAGACACTGTGTAGCGTTCCATTGGAATTCTAATTTACGTGTTTTGCACATACTAGAAGTACTAGTAAGGTACACGTGCATTGCACGCATGAGATTTGGCAACCAAATTATGAATAAATACCACACTATAGCATGTAAGCTTTGAGTCATATATGCATGATGTAGATGTTCGTTTAATTCTTGTAGTTCATCTGATTCAAAATCAATTAGTTTTGTAAAAAAGTTAATATATTTTAAGATTCATGGAATTGTGCGTTGTAAAGCATAAAGTAAAAACAAATAATGGCAATTCATCTAGAAAAAAAGTTTGGGCAATTATGACATGGAAGATTCTAGAACAAAGGAGAAGTGCTTGTGTTTTCAGGTTTGCACATTATGCTTAATTTCAACCATGGAGACTTCTAGATTGTACATGTGGCAGAATCTGGTGGAATGTAGATGATATCCGATGGCCAGTAGTGCTTGGGTTTGCCATCTCTGCACCGTCGGATTGGCTTCATCCAATGACCATCGTTCAAAGTTATTATCACACTATATAGGGGTATAGATATAGATATAGATATAGAGGTATAGATATAGACTAGTGGCACATCATCTAAAGCTTTTCTACACGCTCATTTTTTGTACAAATGTGCTCCACCGTGCACCCGCGTGTTTGTATGTGGGAACGAGTGCGTGTGTGCACCTCTTCTCTTTCGTACACGTAGTCCATGTGTGTGAGAGATACTGAGATATGGTGAGGGAATACGTGTCAATGCAATTTTTGTGAAGGAGGGGCCTATATACATACATGTATATGCATGGGGCCGGGGTGATATACGAGAAGGAACGGGAGGGGTCGACCACGCGAGATATCGATAGAGACAGATAAAGGGAATAGCTCTACGAGTGTACAAGCACTGGGATATGGGGGGTGCTGGAAGATGGTGCGAGGGTCCAAGTGGAGGGAGACTGGGAAGGAGTGCACAAGTGCGATATCGATATTTAAAGAGAGGGGGCGAGAACGTGCGCGGTTGCGCGCAGTGGCGGAGCCATGAAAATGAAATGAGCTAGGGGGCAAGCATTGCTAATCCTTTATGGGGAGGGCCAATTCATCAACTTAAACCATTTTACCAGCAATTATTCTACCGATCACATTCATATTAGCCTCAGTATAGTGATGTTAGGGGGGCCATGGCCCTTGCTGCCCCTGTCTTCGCTACTGTGCGCCCATCTGAGAAATGAAGCGGAACGCATGGATGGTGAGAGGGAGACGATGGATAGATAATGTGTGTATTAGCTATGTCGTCCTATATAGAGAGGTAGATTGATCGATCTGTACGTGGGAAAGAGCAGGGTGAGACCTGACTAGAGATATAGATCGATCGGTTTGTGTGCAAAACTAGGAAAGACCTAGCTATATATATACACACATAGAGGAACATCGATCATTGTGCATGCATGTGAGAGATAAAGAATGCCCAAAGTGATGAAGAGGGGGAGGTGTGTGTGTGGGTGCATGCATGGAAGACCGACCTGAAGAAACAGATTGCGTGTGTGTGATAGATAATGCCGAGTGGTAGTGTGTGTGCATGCATGCACGTGAGAAAGTTAGTGGTACAACTATAAAGAGAAGATGACTGTGTGGGTGTAAACGACTTGGTGAGGTCATAATCAATGCAAAGTTGAATTCAAATATTTGAATAAGAGATCATGATGTTTGAAACCCCTGCATGGTTGAATATAATTGAGATATGTGTGGTGTGGTTTTTAAACGAGCATGATATACTGTATACACATTGAACAAGGTCAAACTGATTTGAATTTGAGATACCGATGACAGGCATCGTTGGCCACATTGCATCCATGCATGGAAACACTATTCGAATTAGAGATGATGGGTGGCTTTCGCAGCGCATATCTAAATGGTGTGTGTGTGTATGTGTGTGTGTGTGTGTTGTGCGTGTTAAACACATTGTACATAGTATCATACATTTTTACATTCCAAACATCTAGCTAGAGCATACATGTACTATGATTTGAATTCAACATAAAATGGATACACATATTTGATGTACATGCAGTTCATATTTATATGGGAATTTACTACTCCTATATTCATGTCATGTGTTGTGAAGATAATATTTAGATGGTTGTATAACTAACTCAAGTGCAATCCCATTCAAACATGGAAAATGTACTCAAATTTGGACCATATGAATTGTTTTTTTATTGTTGAGGGAAGTGCAAATAGATTTGGTATTGTACACGTTAAGCTTGTTGTCCTGATATTTTAGTTTTTGTTGTTGTTTTTAATGGCATTTCTAGTCATATAGTAAAATGGGACATGGCTCTCTCTAGTGGGGTGAGGATTGTCTTTTGTTTTGCGTTTTTGTACACGTTAAGCTTGTTCTCCCAAAATTTCAAGCCGTGCCTTGTTATGCCGAAATTTCAAGCAAGCATCTCTGTCTATTGTGCTGCGAAACTCCCGCCTCTTCAACCCGCGCCTTGTTATCCCGAAATTTTAAGATATCTCTTTGTCTCGTTGTGCTCCAAAAACTCCCTCCATCTCAACCTGCGCCTTGCTATCCCAAAACTACAACGCGCGCAAAAACACCCACCTCTTGCGAAATCCCGACACGCGAAATACCCGTGATACCCATGAACCGAAAAAACCGCCTAGTTCAAATCGATGGGGGTACTTTCGTAACTTACCCCACATTTCGGACAAGCGCGTCCCTAAGCCATGGTTCCCCCTCCCATCCCCTCCGCCCCCCCATTCGTACACCGAGGCCGCGAAAACCCGTGTAGCCCGACACCCTCCTCCGTTCGCCACCTAGCCGGAGCCTCTTCCCCGACGACATCGTCCACCGCAATAGCTCGACGTCCCTCATCCACCGCACCGGATGAGGATCCGTCGTCGATCTCATCATCCTGCCGGTTCAGCCACCCAGTCCTCCACCTCCAAGGAGCTGCCCCGATGTTTGCCTCGTCTTTCGCACCACCTCCATTCCCACAGCACCGTCTTCACCTGCACCACCGAAAGAGCAGCACCATCCTCGATTCCTCAGATGAAGTTGTGGCCTAATCGGCGCCACCAAAGAGGTTGTAAACTAACCACTGCATTTTCTTCTTGATTTGATTTCACAGTGTTCCCAGCGCTCGGTCCCGAGCCGCCATGGCGCGGCTCCATCTATGGCGGCGTCGCCGGCCACTTCCTCCACGGCGTCGCTCCCTCGGTGGTGATGTCCACATCAGTAGGAGCTACTGCTGCTGCTCCAGCTCTCGCTGGCCCTACTACTGCTGCTTCGGCTCTCGCTCGCGCTGCTGCTCTGCCCTTGCTCTCGGTCCCCTGCCTTTTCTGCTCTGGCTCTTGCTCGTGCTGCTGCTCTTGCTCTTTCTTGCGCTGCAGGTCTACTCTTGCCCGCGCTCCTGCTGCATGAGCAGTAGCTCCGGCTCTCGCTCGAGCTCCTGCTGCTGCTACCCGAGGTGCTGCTACACGACCAGCTGCCCCGGCTCTCGCACTCGCTGCTGCTCTGGGCGCTGCTGCTGCTCTGCCCGGACTGCTCTCTGGTAGTATGTTCCCTGCTGGAGTGGCTACCGATTTAGATCAGTTCTACTCTGCCACTAGTGCTCGAGCGGCCAAAACTATTAGTGCACTGCTTTTCTGCTACTAGTGCATTAAGTTTCGACAGCAAAATTCGGTTTTAACAGTAAAATTCAGTTTCGACAGTTAAGTTCAGAGATGAGCGGTTGATGTATTTTACATCTAGCACTTTTTGGTTATGTATTTTACATCATCTATTGGAGATGCTATTAGAATATCACTTCAGGTTAACATTGTCTCCCTTGGCCTACTCAGCTTCGCCGTCGTACACCTCACAGGAGCGGATCTAACGACGAAACCCTCCATCACAGCGGAGCAGTACCCTTGGCTCCATCTCGAGACGCCTATGATCCTCTTCCCCTCCTTCGACTGCCACATTAGCCGCAGCATCCTCAGCGACCAACTCAATGATGCTGAGATTGACATGGCTTCGCCAAAGAGGTTATACACTTGCTGCATCGCTTTTTTACTCTACATGATATATATATTGTCCACTCAGCACACGTAGTAACGTGAAATATGATTAGTTTCTCCTATATAACAAGCAGTGAGGTACCAGGCAACTTAGCTATCCGTGATGGACTCTCTCAAAAGCCATCATTATTTATTTATGCGCGTTTGAGTTGTGCATGTGTAGATGGGCATGGGAGTTGAGCTAGTAGGGCAGTCGCCTAGGTCCAAAGTAGCAGAAGTAGCAAAAAATAATATTTTTGGAGTGTAGGCTTTTGCCTATTCAAGCCTGCCTACTAGAATTGCTAGTGTGTAGTTGAAAGGAATAGTGAAGGAAAAACATAGGAATGTGAAATTTTTTGATGCTACTACTATTCATGCATTTGGTTCAAAGGAATGGAGCAAAGGAAAACTGTAGGATTTGTTCCTTTAGTATCTCTTTCAAAGAAAAACTGTAGGAATTTTAATATCCACTTGGCCCTCCTTTTCAACTTCCTATTCATGAAGAAGAAGACTAACGATAGTAGCATAATAGCATTATAAATGTACATTTTCTTGTGGTTTGACTTAATTTGACCATGCTTCTTTGCATTCCGGTAACCTTCCAATTCCTGTGAACCAAACACCCAGATTAACAGAAATCATGTCATTTTAAATTCTCTATTTTGCACATGCATTCCTATCCTATTACTGTGTATTTCCTATCCCTGGGTTGTTAGAATCCTCCAATTCAAACGAGCCCTTACAGAATTACTTCCCTTACAGATAGTTGTTAAAGAAAACCCTGTGTGGTTTGTCCCACTCCTGCCGCGCCGTCGTCCACCCCAACTCAGCTGCTCCAATGATGGAAGGGTCCACCACAGCAGGGATCCACCCTCCAGACTGTTTTTCGCCGCCTCAGATCTTCTTCCCCTCCACCGGCAGCCACGACAACTACATTACCATCATCAGCTGAGCAGATGACCTTGAGGACTACACGGGTCCACAAGAGAGGTCGTACTCTTTCCTGTCTGCTTACGTTATGCATCGCTTAATATTACATGCTACTTTATCGTCCTGTTCACCAATTAGACTATGAGTCAGCTCCAACTAATTCTCAAACTTGACTTTTAAAATGGTTGTGGGTTACATATCGAGGCCGCAATCAATAGTATCTGTCTACTATCTGGTTAATCTCTGGTGTCTACTATGAGTTTCATGTTGGGTGATAAACAAACAGTAAAGAAGCCATTATCTGTATTTTTAACTGAAGCTATTATCTGCCTGCTATCATTGGTTTTGTGTCTATCCACAGGTTGCTACCATCACTCTAGATTTTTGCATGCACTCCTTACATAATCTCACTATGTTTTATTCCTATGCATGTCAATTATTGTACACAATGGAAATGAACATGTAGAGCAAAAGAGACAAGCATTGCGTGGCAATAAAATTTCATGCAGACGTCGCTCCATGGTGGGCACAAAGGCAGCCCCCCTCCCCCATTTTAGATTGTAATCAAGAAGAAGATAATTGTTCTTAGGGAGACTCGGAAGGAGCAGACCACTCCTATTTACCCCCTGAGGTATTTGCTCTATCTTGGCATGTTGATGTTGGTCATATCATGCATATGGTACCTTGCATTGCTTACTTTATACATCAAATATGTCATCTACTTAGTTTAGACATGCTTTGTGTGAATGCCATATGTTTAGTTTCTATTTTGTATATGTGAATTATGCAACGCCATCTTGTTTAGCGAGGCATCATATATGTGAATTTTGCAATGCCATCCTGCTTAGCCAGTCATCTTATATGTGAATTATATCATGCCATCCTTTTTCTTCATTACGTATTACATTTGCCAACAATGTTAGTACATTCAACTACTCTTCTTGTGCATCAGCAATTTGACATGGTGATGGAAAAATCTAGAAAGAAAACAAGGTCTTCAGAGCAGACAATGGTATCTGACGAAGCGCATATCTCGCTTGTTACGGATAGCTTCTTAGAGGAGGATTCAGAGACAGATGACCAGTCCTATCCCCCCCCCCCCGAGGTGTATGCTCTAACTTGGCAGGGTTATGTTGCTCATATCATGCGTATGGTGTCGTGCATTGCTATATCATTTGCTTAGTTTAGACATGCTTTGTGTGAATGCCACCTGTTTAGTGTCTAATTACCATATATGTGAATCATGCAATGCCATCTTGTTGCAAGACATTATATATGTGAATTATGCAATGCTATCTTGTTGCAAGGCATTATATATGTGAATTATGTAATGCCATGCTGTTTAGCCAATCATCATATATATGAATTATATCATGCTATCCTTTTTTGTATTACGTATTCCATTTGTCGACAACGTTTGTATATTAAACTACTCTTCCTGTGCATTAGCCATTTGAATCGGTGATGGAAGTATCTGGAGTGAAAACAAGGTCTTCAGAGCAGACAATGCTACCTGCTGAAGCAGACATCTTGCTGGTTACAGATAGCTCCTCAGAAGAGGATTCAGAGACAGATGACCAGTCCTATTTCCCCCCCTGAGGTGTATGCTCAAACTTGGCAGGGTTATATTACTCATATCATGCATATGTTGTCTTGCATTGCTTAGTTTTTACATCATCTACACAATATTGAATGCCATCTACTTAGTTTAGACATCATATATGCGATTGCCATCAGCTTACTTGCTTAGTATATAAATCATATATTTGAATTATATCATTCCATCATATTTACATAGGCAACATCTATCTGAATTATGGCATGCCAACCAATTTAATAAAGACATCATATAGTTATATCATCTCATCCTGTTTAGCGTTTACATAGTCATCATATTTTGAATTATGTCATTCTATCCGTGAATTATATCATGCCATCATGTTTCCATAGGCGGCATGTATGTGAATTATGGCATGCCAACCTATTTAATAAACACATCATATAGTTATATCATGTCATCCTGTTAACATAGTCATCATATTTTGAATTATGTCTTTCTATCCTATTTAGTTAGCCATCATATATGTGAAATTGTGTCATGCTATCCTGTTTAGTTAGACATCATATATGTAAACTTGTGTCATGCTATCATGTTTGGTTAGACAACATAAATGTGAATTATTTCATGCCCTCTTTTATTCCCCACTATCCATTGCACCTGTCTACCATACAATGTCTGTACATTCAATTACTTTTCTTGTTTATCAGCCATTTGAATTGGAGGGGGTGATGGCAGTATCTAAGGGAGTAACAACATGGTCTTCAGAAAAGATAGTGCTACCAGTCGATGTAGATAGAACCACGGTTGTACTTGCCCAAGAACCAGCCCCACCACACATAACCCTGACTCTCGCAGATTGTACCCCTACACAGTTGGACAGAGAACCAGCTACACCCCTTCTAACCCCAACCCCAGCGATAGTAACCCAGTTCCAGTTGAGACAGCACCGTCTCCACCACAGAGCACCCAAACACGAGTAGTTAGTAAGGCAACTGCAGTGCCCAAAGCACGAGGACCACCACTCCGAACCCCAACTCAACGCTTAAAGCATAAGAAGAATTGTTCTCAGGTCAGGTTCCGTAGCTATGGTTCATATTCCTTTGCTCTTGCATCACTGTATTTACTCATACCAACTAATTTCAAATTTAAAGGATGGAATTGAAACTCCAATGGCGTAACAGGTATGTTTTAAACTTGTTCCTTTAACTGGCTTGCTGTTGTAACTTGCTCTGTTGATTTTAGTTTCAATTGAATAAACAGTTATGTTCTCATGGCATGCACATTACAAGTGTTGTTATTGCTGTGTAGTTTCCAACACTTATATTATGTCTATGTTGCTTTGTCTTAAACAAATATGATTTGAACTGTGTCTCTATCTTGATTTGGCAACATAAACTAGAATGCTATAGACCATATAGTGACCATGGTACATAGATATATGTTTGTTTCATGTTGTTATCTTGTCCACTTTACTACTGAACTGATTTACCAAAATGAGTTTCATATACATCATGGTAAACCTGTGATGTGTCTGCTTGTTTCTCTTTTAGAATGCGTACAAAATATTGGAGAAGAGTACCCTGTTATGCCATGATAAAGGAAGTAATGCAGATAAGGTTCAAGATAGTGAGACGTCCCTGTTGGTCTCCAAGAAAGCTGATAAAAACTATCTTGAAGACAGTGAGACAACCCCAAAGTCCTGTCTTGATGTAGTGTTCGAGGTACTGGCCACTACTGCTGGCACAAGCTCTTCGAACTCGCTGCCTGAATCAGTTCGTCTTCTTGAGTCTCAACTTCAAGTTGAAAGACATCAATCAGATGTGCTATGACACAAAGCCGAAGGACTGAGAAAGTCCCTGCAGAATTCAGATGCACACTTTCTGGTGCAACAGCTAGCGCTCGAGGATTTAAGCGCCAAACAAGAGAAAGTTAATAAGCTTGCTAAGCATCTTGCTAGCATGGTGGGTGTAACACCCCCAGTGGTTAACTACAGTAATCACCCTTGATTATGCCATGTCATCATGATCAACAGTGCTTAATCAACATTAGTATCATATCTCTTTTCAAATTCAAACTCAATTGGAAATTCAAACTGAAAGTAGAAAATAAAAGTTATCCAACATAAAAACTAAAATGTGCAGCATGTTGCAAATATTCCCAAAGCTTTTATAAAATTGATTGCAACTTTTATTGGAATTGTAAAAGGACTCAAACAGCAAGGAACAGCAGCAAAATAGCACTATTTAATCCTTTTTCAATTAAATAAAATCCAAACAAAAAGATATGGACCCCAAACCAATTTCTAGCAGTGACTAATAATGCACCATATTTATTTGGGCTAGTTTCATATTTTACAAAAGTATTTTGAAATCAAAACAAAAGCCAAAACAGAAACTAAAAAGAGAAAACATAAAAGAAAAGAAGTAAAAGAAAATAATTAAAAAAAAACAGCAAAACCCCCCCTTACCCCACTGGGCCTTTTGGCCCAGTCGGCTCCGTCGACCAGGCCGGCCCAGCCGGCCACCCCTCACTCCCCTTATCCCCACCCCGACGGAAACCCTAGAGACCAACCCCCACTCCCCTCGATCCCACGCCGCTCTCTTCCTCCTCCCATCTGGATCGAGGGGGAACGCCCCCGCCGCCACCGGAGCTCCCACGCCGTCGCCCGTGGCTCCCCGCCTCTCCATCGCCGTTGCGCCTCGACGCCACCTCGCCAGTGCCGCCCTTCCGCCGGGCCTCCTCGTCCCGTCGCTCGACCCCGACTCCACCCTGACCCCGACGCCCGATCCCGCGCTGCCCCGGCCTCGTCGATCGCCGACGCTGCCCGGAGGCCGCCCCTCCCTCACCGGACCTCGTCGGACGCCGCCGTCGCTCGGCGCCCCCTCGCAGGAACCACGACGCCGCCAACCGACGCCACGCCGTTGCCAGACCGTCCCCCCCCCCTCGCCGGATCGTCCCCGTCCCCCTCCACGCCGGCTTCTACGAGCCTCGCCGACCCGTGCATCTACACCGGGGGTGAGAAACCGCGTCGCGCACGCCTTTTCCCCTCTCTGCTCCCGCTCGGCGCCCGGCGCCCGCCGACCGCGCGCGCGCACACGCGCAACCCTGCGTCGCCTCGCTGACCGCGCCATGCTCGCGCGCGCGCCGCCCTGCTCGCCGTTTCTGCCTCTGCGCCCCGCGGCGCTCCGGCCAGCCTCTCCCCGTGACAGCGCCTGCCGCCTCCTCCGGCCACGGTTGCGCGCGCCTCGCCGCGCCCCCTGGTGGCCTCGGGCACGCACACGCGCGCCCGCACCCGCGCCCCGCTCGCCTCGCCGGCTCCCTGAGCCCGCGCGCGCCTTCGGCCGCCCGGACACGTCCGGCTCCCGAATGGGTGCGCAGCGGACACGTCCGTCGGCCCACTGACGTAGGGGCCCCGCCTCTCTGGCGCTATGACGAACGGGGCCCAGCCCCTAAAAACGAGTTAAAAAAAATAAAATATATAATTAAAATAAATAATAAATTAGTTAATTAACACTGTTTAGATTAGTCTAATTTGATTAATTAGATTAATTAAATGTTAATTAACTTAAGTAACCCTGGTTAATTAGAGCTAATTAATTAGTTAACCTAATTAACCTTGCTGACATCAGCATGATGTCATGCTGACATCAGCGAGCACTATTCTGGATAATGTTTAATTTAAACAATAAAAATAAATTCAGAAAATTAATAAAAGCTTTAGAAAATCATATAAAATAAACCGTAACTCCGATGAAAATACTTTCTACATGAAAGTTGTTCAGAACGACGAGACGAATCCGAATACGCGATCCGTTCGTCCGCCACATGTCTCTAACTATCAAAACATGCAACCGTTCCCCTCCGGTCATCTGTCTAACAAATGTCCGGAACCGGGAAAACATTCCCGGATGGATCCCTCCTTCCTCAGTGACGTGCAACCGTACGTTAGGACACACCCGGCACTGCGTATTGTCATGTCATACTTTGTGTAGCACTTGCTTGCTTAATATTTATACTGTTTCCTCCCCCTCTTCTCTCTCGATAGAGCCCGGTGCCGACGCAGCTCCGGTGATTGGTTCCAGTACTGACGACCTTGCCCTTGCCGCCGAGCAACCAGGCAAGCCCCCCTTTTGATCATCCCGATATCGCCCATTCTAATTTCCCATGCTTGCATTAGAATTGCTGCTGCTGCTGCTTTACCTATTCTGATGCATAGCCTGTTCATTGTAACCTGCTGTTGATAATTACCTACATATCCTAAACTGTTTAGTCTAGGCTGGGTAGAGACCTATCAGTGACCCCACTTATCCCGACTGCCGCGCTGGATCGTCAGAAGACCCGATCAACGGGATTGAAGACCAGGCCCCGACACCGCACATCACCCACCCCTTTAGTTGTAACGACACTGCAGCGTTACTATCGAGTGTCGAGGGTGAAACCTCATGTAGCACTTCTGATGTTAACTCTGTAGAGTAGTTATTCGGTCGTGGTCATCGAGGGTGATTCCTCCTTCACCGCTTCCGATAACGACGCTGTCGTACAACACCTCAAGTGTGGACCCAGTGAGGGTGATTCCTCCTAGTTCACCTTGACGGATACATCGAGTGGGAATTCAATGAGGGTGATACCTCGGATTCCCTGATGTTATGGACACACGGATACTTGGACTTTACAATGTTACTTGGAAAGGCGGGTCGACCCTGAGGGGTACCCGCGTGTGATGTGAAGGCGGGTTGCCAGTGTGGTGCCCGAGTGGTGAATACGAGGCGCGGCCAGGCATTCTTAACCCTTGCCGCAAGTCCTCGAGACGGGGCGACGGGGTCACATCTTTCGTGAGTCTCTGCTCGTTACCGCAAGCCCCTAGTCCTAGCGATTTGGATATTTGATCCGAGCAGGTCTCTGGTCTGATAGCACTAACCATCACGTGGGCATAGTATGGGCGTTCTGCATCGTATGCATCAGCCGAAAGCTCTGTCAGACGTCCAGTTCAGCACTGCGGCCGGGCTGGGCCGGCGCCATCCTGAGGGGTGGTACCGTGATTCGCTCTGCTCGCAACGACCCGGAGTGCACAGGGCGATGGCCCATGAACCCTGAGCGCTTAGGATATAGACCGACGGGGACCTCTCTGCTGAGCTGTAGGTAGGGTTGCGATGTGTCGTTTGGCCGAGGCCGGGCATGACCCAGGAAAGTGTGTCCGGCCGAAGTTAATCGAGCGTGTTGGGTAAGTTGGTGCACCCCTGCAGGGAAGAACACTTCTATCGATAGCCGGTCCTACGGTAAAGGACACTCGGAGTTGTATCCTGATTGATACAATTTAGAACTGGATACCTGTGATGAGACCTGTATATATGGCTCTGGGATTGCTTCTCGCAGGGAGTCGAGAAGGGATCTCAGGACGAGGTTGATGACTGTATGGCTCTGGGATTGCTTTCTCGCAGGGAGACGAGAAAGGATCTCTGGGTGAGGTTGATATTATTACTGCTACATTATATGGTATTGTTCTACTCTCTTCTACTGCTGCAAGACCGCTGAAGATGCTAGTCTTCGATAGGACTAGGCCTTCTCTCTATTCTTGCATTTCTGCAGCCCAGTCCACATATACAGCCTCCCCTTGAAAATGTTGCATATGTAGTGTAGATCCTTGCTTGCTGAGTACTTCTGAGTACTCACGGTTGCTTTGTTTTCCTTTTTCTCCCCATATCAGTTTGACATGACCAGAGGACGGAGCCCCCTGAGACAGATGCCCCGACGATCGCTACTACTACTACCCAGAGGATGGATACTACTACGAGTTGACTGACGACCAGGAGTAGGATCGGAGGGTCCCAGGCAGGAGGCCTTCGCCTTTCGATCGTAGTGTTTTATTTTGCCCCGCCTTTCTAAAGGCCTTTCTGTTTCTATTTCATACCTGTACTCAGATATCTGATGCTTCCGCTGACGCTTGTTCGCAAGCTTATGTATTCGAGCCCTCGAGGCCCCTGGCTTGTAATATAAAGCTTGTATGACTTTATTTATGTTTTAGAGTTGTGTTGTGATATCTTCCCGTGAGTCCTTAGGCTTGATCGTGTGCATTTGCGTGTATGATTAGTGCACGACCGGGCCGGGGGCGTCACAGTGGGTACCCAGGATATTGTTTATTGAGCTCTTCTGAAATGGTTTCAGTTCTGGACTTGTTTTGCCGCTGCGTTTATTTGCACTGGTCGCCAACTTTGACAACCAGTGTATGTAATATGCTGCTTTGTTCCCTATATTTGCACTGGTGGCGAACTTTGATGCCCAGTGGATGTAATCTGTGTATTTGCCGTAATATCCTAGCGTTAGTTGCTTGCTTATTTATTTTGTTAGTCTTATTTCTTTGTTTGCTTCTAGTTATGCAGTTATTTTTTCTCAGTTTCCTAGTGGTGGCAATAACCTATTTTTTAAAACTAGGCCACAATAACCATGGGCAACATACGGACCGTTGTAACCATGGTCCTGCTATCTGTTGTAGTGACCATGGGCCTCCTACGGGCCTTCTACGGGCCGTAGATTCAATGGGCCTTCTACGGGCCATATGATCAATTGGCCAAATATGGGTCGTACTATTCATGGAACATTAACGGACCACAATATGGGCCGTAAACGGGCTAGAATGGGAATTGTCTATTTATGGGCAGACCATAACGGGCCATTAATAGGCCGATGTGTACAACGGCTTAATTCTATCGGCAGGCATAACGGGTCGTTAATGGGCCATATTTGATGATGCTATGAAATCGGCCCAATGGATTAACGGGCCACAGACGGGCTGACTTTAACCACGGGCTGAATTTGGCCCACAAGCGTAACATGCCAGTAATGAACCGTAAGTAATCGAATGCTGGAAATGATCCCAATAATAAATGGGCCCTTAGAAGGCCAAAAGATAACACGGGCTGGAAAACGGCCCAATGGAATAATGGGCCATTAATCACTACTAGAAGAAACCTTATAGATAGAAATTTAGTAGTAGCGCTGGTTATGGGTCCAGCGCTACTGCCACTTAGTAGTAGCGCTGGTTGGAAACAAGCGCTACAGGTACCAAAGTAGCAGTAGCGCTGGGCCCCCTGGCAGCGCTACTACTAAGTGGTCCCATGGCCACCGGCAGGGGCTACACGTAGTAGTAGCAGTTGGCTGGAACCAGCGCTACTACTGTAGACATAGCAGTAGCGCTGGGCCACCAGCCAACTGCTACCGCTAAGTCTGCACGGTGGGCCCAATTTAGCAGTAGCACTGGTCCATGAGCCAGTGCTACTGCTAATGCTACCTTATCCTCTCCCCCGCCGGTCCGATCACTCTCCCTCCAACACTCTCATCGTCCAACCCCCGCTGCCGCCGCCTGCGGTCGTCATCGCGCCACCACCGTCACCTACTGTCGCCGTCACCCAGTATGTCTCCCTCCCTTCTCCTTCCATCCCTCCCTTCTCCATCCCTCCCGCCAACCCTGCCTCTCCCTCCATCCCTCACCCTTCTCCCTCCTAGCCCTCTCCCTCTGACCCTCTCCCTCCCTTCGATCCCTCCTGCATTGCAGAGATAGATGGATAGATGGATAGATAGATGAATAGATAGATGGTTAGAACAATGTTTTTTTGATATATTGCATAGATAGACAAATGGATGGATAGATGGATGGATGGATGGATATATTGATGGATATATAGATAGATGGATGGATGGATATATTGATGGATATATAGATAGATGGATGGATGGATGGATAGATGTTAGGGTTAGAACTAGGGGATTTTTAGTAAATGTATAGGTCTTTTCAATTTTTAGGGTTAGAACAAGGTTTTACAAATTTTTAGTAAGATGAGGATAATAATGTTTTTGTTTATATTTTGTTTTTGCAGAAATCAAGGAGCCCTTGCATCATCCCCGCCGTCGTCCCCGTCACCGACCCCCTCTGACCTCGAGGTGAGACCAGCCAAATCCCCATGTCGATGATGATGTAGATGTGTTGATAGTTGTAGTCGAGTAGTAGCTACATGAGTAGTTGTGACAATTTTCATGGAATAGAAAATTTTCAATGTAGGTCTTTCAAATATGATGGAGATTCAGACATGCGATATATAGTGTTGTGTAGTACTAGTGCTTGCCCAAGTGGCCTATGTTTGCAGGGAACACCTCACAGTGACCTATGGTTTGCCGGAGTGTTGATTAATTTCCATTCCCCCAAATTTCAGGCGCTCGATATATGTCCTTTTTAGCAAAGGTCATGCCGGATTTTTCCGTGAATTTTAGCATGACTTGTGCTACAATATGTAGGAAATATCGAGTGGCCCGGATTTTGTAGAAAGATAATTAAACGACATTTCGGGTTGACTTTAAGTCTGTCGGGACTCCACCATATATATGAGTGACCATCATCGACGGTCGAATATATACACCACGTGAGCTGTGAGTTTTCAAGAAAATATTCAACAGACCGATAGTCAACCCGTGATGAATAATAATGATCTAATTTAGTTTTTGTAGTACATATATTGAATTGTACAAGTTTAATCTTTGAATTATGAACATAAGAAATGTCTGACGACGACGACAGGCTACCAGAGTGCGAATGGTGTGGCGATGACCGGGGTCTGTGCGACAGGCCGCACCTGGTAGACGGTCAGTGCTTCAGTATTCTGCTCGATGAGACCTTCGATGTTGAAATGGTACGCAATGACGACAAGTGTTTTTTCGTAATTAAGCATGACTTCTGCTTCTTCAATGTGTAATTTCCGTCTTTCACAATTCGACTAGCTTATCCCATGCCATGCAAGATGCTATGTCTTGGAGAAGCTGGTTTTTGAAGATCATGAAAATATGGAGACAAAGATAGTTCATCTAAGGACCCATCATGGTTATGATTTTGCTGTAAATCTATACAATTCTGAGAGTGTATCCCATTTTGGTTGCTCGAATTGGGAAGCATTGTTCAAGGCATATGATTTTCAGGAGGGCATGTATGTCACCTTCGATCTTGGTGATCATGACGATGGCATTTGGGTCCTTGTTCATACGCTTCCACTTCTACCTCTATGTGAGTTTCTCAAACATATTTATTAAGTAATTTATATTGCTTATTTCAAAATAGTTGACAGCTTATTTCCATTAACAAGTTATTTTTATTCTTCAAAAAATGTACGGAAGATGGTAGACAAAACCTACTACACTGATGGCGCAGAATTAACTTATCAGGAGAAAGATCATCTTATCTCATTTATTAATGATGTTGAGAATTACAATATCAATTATCAAACTCCTGCACATTATGGTCAATACATGCCACTAGTGCACGTGTTGAACTACGGTAACATCCATGGAGATGGCATGGTAAGATTTTTTACTATTACGACATCCGTGCATCTTTTGCATAAATTCTTCTAAAGCTAAACTACATTGCTAATTATGAAGTTATTACTATGTTTTTCAACAGAAAATCCTGAAGGATTGTGTGCCTGATCTGATGTTTCCGAAAGGTTGCCTTGATGTTATTAGCTTACGGCTAGGTCATCATAGGCTTCACTGCTGTTCATACCGGATTTCTAAAACCGATGAAGACATGACAATCAAAGTTTGGAAAAAATGTATGGACAATCGTAGGCCACTACAACATGAACCCCCCTTCAGCAACACATCAATGCGTTGTCCTATGTCCATATATGCGTTGCAAAGGTCTACCCCAATGGATTAATATGCGTTGTCGTTGGTGGCATTGGAATGATCTACAACAACATATAAGCATGCATTGGTAAACGGCATGTAGAAGCGTTGTTATGTAACAACATATAGACCCAGAGCCCAACAAGGCTTCATATGCGTTGGTGGCGACCCTACATCATTGCAACAACTAGAAGCTTTGCTAAATAGCTTGAACAAATAATTATTTTTAATATATTGCAAACCATAATTATTGGGTAGTGCCGATAGTGCATAGGAGACACAACATAATAAACAGAAATATCTCATATATTAAATCAAGCATTTTGCATTACAAAGAACATGGTCCAAATATTACAAGAGATAAAACTATCTAATAGTAGCCCAATTTTTGACCTTGCAATCAACTATAATGTTTGAAACATTGATCCTAAGAATGGCATTCTAATTATCTCGTAGTGGCTCCATTCTTGACCTTGCAATCAACATCTGAGCCATGCATCATCAATTTATCTTGGTAATCTACAACAATATGAGATGAGTTAGTTACAGTAGAGAAATCATGTTAATAGAGAAGTAAAATGTACAGGAGCACCATACAAATGTGATTTACAAATACTAAGATTTATATACAGATCTGGTTGATAATATGAATATACGAACGTCTTCAAAATGAAATTTATTAAACAACGGCATAGATTATGCAGCCTATATCTAGTACAATTTTTCTTGCATCTTGCATCAGCTCAAAACTATATGAACTATCATTATATATTTTTAGTTTGCGTCTATTAAAAAGGACCAAAATGCAGAAATGGAAACTACAAATATTTGCAATGTCGGTACGATCACCTGACAAAGAAATAACAATAATACACACATGCAAAAGGTCATAACCATGCTATGAAGTACAAGCACAGAGACATTGAGTCTCCACCCTTTGTAAACTGAGAATATTCTATTTCAATTAATTGCAATGCACATGTACTGAATATCTATGGCTCCTTCAGATTAGAAACTGCATATTAAAACGCAGGTTCACCCTTACTTTGTAAACTAAGGACATTTTACTACTGATGCTTGGGATGATTCATTAGTCATGCTTGCAATGTTGTAACAACTTGAAAATCTTCAAATAATCTACATCACACAAGACTTAGTAATTACCTAAGAACTACAAAGGCACACATTATAATATCCCGATCCATGTAAAAAAATCTCAGAACCTGCAGAATCAACGACATGAAAAAAAGCATCATCAGATTTGGGACAGTTGCAGTTAGCAACTCATTCATAAAAAGAAGATGTGCATAATGAACTGAGAAACAGAAAGGGGAAAGAGCATTATGAACTATCTAATCCACTCCTGCTCGTCATACTATATCCACTTCTGCTCGTCATCACGCGTACCCTTAGCCCCTGACTCGACCTGGAAGGAATGCATGATCTAATTAATATAGACAAGAGCATGTTCTAATCAGTATACAAAGAGAGAACATTAGAGAATAATGCATTAGCAGCTGGGGAATATGAACCTACCAGACTGAGCCTACCATAGCAACTGTGTTTTCCATATGATCTTGCAACGCCATGCCGGGCAGAGATCATGACTCAAACCACAAGCAGAGATTCAGTGGAAATCAGTTGGATCCACAGACATGGCAGCAACAAAATTAACACCTAATGCTCAACCAATCATGAAAAATGAACATAATTCCTATTCTAGTACTTGTGACTTGTAAGGATTGGTTATGATTGTTTTTGCTAGTACGTAGCTGCACTGGTTGTAGAATACTACTAGCTTTTGTTGTTGGTCTGAACTGAACAGGAGCTGTGGCTGAAATAGTCAGCACTTTGGATAGGAGCATATGGTGCAGTACAACTTCTATTGTTGAATCTGTATTTCTACTGATAGCAAGGAAGAAGCTTAGTCAGCGTTGGAATATGACTGTTGTAAAATAAATTCATATGTACCCAGCAACTAACTATTACCGACATTAGTAACTCGCTTTGTTGGCAGCAAAACATATATGTTACTTGCATGTTCCGGACATAAGAAAATGGTTGTCGGCCATAGAGACATGTACATGCATCACTTGGAACATCAATTGTCATGCTTAGGTCGTCGTATATTTTTTTTTGACATGGTCTTTGTACATAGTTACATACCAGGCATTAGCCCTTCAAGTACAAGCCCACCAAAAAAAGGTTGCTGAACTTGTATTTCTACATTGGTTTTGTCTCAAACTTAACCGGTTATTTTGTGGCTTATAGAGTACCATTATGTATAATGTCAAACAACTTTCGTGTTCCAAGTTCAGTTGGGGACATCATGACACACGCTCTTAACTAAAATGGAACCCCAAACAGATCAAGGTTGAATGTAAGTGCAGAACCATCATGTAGTAACAAGTCAGAATTGGTTACCCCTGCTCTAGCTAGGAGATCAAGGGGTGGAGGATCAATGTCCTTTTGGTTCATCACCACGAAATTATTGTCACTTCCTGAGCAAAACCTGCATGCTATAGAAACATGTGAGCACAATATTTGCCAAGAGAGAGAGAGAGAGAGCAAGGGTGCATGCTAAGCAAAATACCATATTTCTCAATTCAGTGATCTTGACACATTTATCAACTTTTCATCTTTCTACAGAAACC
Source organism: Thinopyrum elongatum (assembly GCA_011799875.1). Lineage (NCBI taxonomy): Eukaryota > Viridiplantae > Streptophyta > Magnoliopsida > Poales > Poaceae > Thinopyrum > Thinopyrum elongatum. The sequence continues at coordinate 54,327,208 of CM022297.1, forward strand.
ATCTTTTCTCTTTGTTCAATGTTTGAGCAGACGATCCTGCATTTATTTCACTGAGAAACTTAAGTATCTGTTAAATGGTTTACTTCAGTTATGCGACTAAAATAGGAAATCTTAATAGGATTCAAATTACCATGTGCTGTTGCATGGGCAGGGACAAGTCTCAGTGAGGATGTGATCCATCGATGTCGTTGTAGCTTGTAAGATGCCGCCGGTGAGGAAAAACAAGGATGGGCGGAGTAAGCAGGGAATATTACCTTTTAGTGATACAAATACAGAACTGCAGATGCACGAGAAACAGAATAAGACCTACCGTGGTTGAGGAGGGTGGGTGCGTCGTGCTTGCGTCGTCCCTAGCTGTGCGTAAGAACAAGGGCGACATCTACATCTGCAGCTGAGCAGAGGAACGTCCGCAGTGATGCCTTCCCGAACGCCAGGAGGATGGGCGGCGACGACGTGTGCGTCCCCAACACGCAGGGAAAGTGGCGAGGGAGGAGGGCTTGGCGGAGGTTCGTCAAAGAACTAGGGACGAGGGGGCAGCGGCGGTGGTGGGAACCCTAGCTGCCTGATGTGTCTCGAATTTTTTTTTGGGCCTTTGGTGTGTCTCACTTAGGATAAAGGAAGAAGAGGGAAACGCTTCATCCGCGAGAGGTTAGCGTCAAAGGAGATGGAGGTGGGTACGGAGTGGTTAGTGCTAAGTGGGGAAGGTGGGATGTTCAGCCAAACAACACATTGTGTTATCTTCGTTGCTGGACATACGTTGCTAAAAGGGGGTTTTTGTTGTTGAGGGAGCTACTTGGAAGCAATATTGTGCGAAGCGCAAGAATTGGAGACAGGATAATCTCCATTCTCCATAATGGAGCGTCAAGGCCTATCTTGTTTTATGCTATTTTACCTTAGAGAGGGTAGTAGGTCCTAGCTAATACTCATGATCATGTGCTAAGAACAATGAAGTAGGGTTGGTTAGATGACTATGATGATGATGAGTATGACTTGTTATTATGATAACGAGTAGAAGTTGTATGATGATGATGAGTTGGACTTGTTATTATGATAACAATGATGAGTTATTTATTATTATGATGTTGCATGATGCTAAGTTGTTATATTAGCATGATGAGTTATTATATATATATATCAGTGGGTGAAATGAACATGGATTAGATTCAAGTGGAGGCAACATGTGGTGCACATCGAAAGTACTACTAATCCAAACTTGATCAAGTTTGGATTAGTAGTACTTTCGATGTGCACCACATGTTGCCTCCACTTGAATCAAATCCACGTTCATTTCACCCACTGATATATATAATAACTAATCATGGTCATAAAATCATATGATGAAAGTACTGTATATAAAACCTATACAAATACAGCGACAATAAGCTGCATTTTAAAAAATACAGGAAAATTTAGCAGTAGCGCTTTTCTTAAGAAACGCTACTGCTACTTACTATTATTAGTAGCGCTGCTTTCAGTGGAGCGCTACTGCTAATTAGGTATATTAGTAGCACTGGAAAACCAGCGCTACTGCTAATAGTTAGCTGTAGCGCCTTAGTGGTAGCGCTCGTACAAGCGCTACTGATAGCTATAAATCCAGCGCTACTGCTAGGGTTATCCCTAGTAGTGAATGGGTATAACGTGATAAACTGTTCATTATGGGCCAGTTTTACCATGGGCCGTTTATGGGCCAAGGGTTACAAATGGCATCATATGGGCCGAAAGACGTCATGGGCCATACATGGGCCGTAAGTTACAACGGGCTGGAATCATATTGAACAGCCCAGATGACACTACTGGGCCTAATTCGGATAGGCCATAATGGGTCGTGTGTTAGCGGGCTATAAATGGGCTATATGCAAACAGGCCGTTAACGGGCTTTCTGTGGGCTGGGCTGCTACCTTTTGACCAAGTAAAATGGCCCGGCCTTTTGACCTGAATGGGCCACTGTTGGGCCGAGCCATGTGTTGACGTATCATAGGCACATCCCGTCCATTCGCTGGATGACATCTGTCCCAGCACTGAGCTGACACGTGGATCCTCCGGCAAATGAGAATTTTACACGTGGAAAATCCCAAGTGGTCAGGGCTGTTAACGGGTTATCGGATCCAAACCGGAACACGATAGCTTAACGGTGACCCATTACAGTGGATGCCACATGTTGGTTACCCTTGACAAAAACACTTCCATGACGCGCCATTTATCGTCATGGAAGTGGACACTTCCATGATGATAATTTTGGTATTGTAATGGAACACTTCTACGACAGCACAGGTATGACTATCTTGATTCTGTCATAAAATCGTCATGGATGTACATGCATGACAGAAAACGTGACCTACTGTGACAAACACGTACCATCACGGAAGTGCTTTTTCTTGTAGTGCTAGCGGTTCTTTCTTTACTTTTCATCCATGGAGACATAAAGAGCTTTAATTGATTCACTAATATCAAGCTTGTGTGGAAAAATTTTAGATTTTAGATTTTCCACATCATGAACGATTCTATCCATACTCCTAGATATGCATCAAGTTTACTCAATTTTTCCTCTATCATAGTGTTCAAAACTTTTTGAGCATTAATAAAGTCTTTAATATTACTTTCAAGATCATAGGGCATCCTATTATTATTATAAGAATTACCATAGGAATTTCCATAATTATTAGAGGAATTTCCAGGAAACTGCCTAGGATTAAAATTACCTCTATAAGCATTACTATTGAAATTGTTTCGCAAGACAAAATTCACATCTACGAGATCACTATTGTGCTCAATCAAAGTGTACAATGGCACATAATTAGGATCAATATTAGCACTTTTACTAGCAACCAATTTCATAAGCGCATCTACATGATTACTCAAAGTACTACTTTCTTCAACATAAATCACCTTTTTACAAGTAGCAATTCTTTTAGTATGCCATTGTGAATAATTTGCCATAATATTATCAAGCAATTTGGTAGCTTCTCCTAAAGTAATTTCCATAAAGGTACCACCCGCGACGGAATCTAAAAGATTTGTAGAAACAAAGTTCAATCCCGCATAATTTTTTTCTATAATCATCCACAAACTTAAACCATGAGTAGGGCAATTTTTTATCATTAATTTCATCCTCTCCCAAGATTTTGCAACATGTTCATGATCAAGTTGCTTAAAATTCATAATTTGATTTCTTAAGGAAATAATTTTCACGGGAGGAAAATACTTGGAAATAAACGCATCTTTACACTTATCCCATGAATCAATACTATTTCGTGGCAAAGATGAAAACCAAGTTTTAGCGCGATCTCATAGTGAGAACGGAAATAATTTTAATTTGACAATATCATTATCCACATATTTTTTCTTTTGCATATCACACAATTCAACGAAAGTGTGAAGATGGGACGCGACATCTTCATTATGATTACCGGAATATTATTCTTTCATAACAAGATTTAGCAAAGCGGCATTAATATGACAAGACTCCGCAATAGTGGCGGGAGGAGCAATCGGAATACTAATGAAATTATTATTTTTAGTGTTGGAAAAATCACACAATTTGGTATTTTCTTGAGACATCGCGGCTAGGCAAGCAAGATAACAAGCAAATGATACATCTCCAACGTATCTATAATTTTTTATTGTTCCATGCTGTTATATTATCATTCTTGGATGTTTTACAATCATTTTATAGCAACTTTGTATCATTTTTTGGGACTAACTGATACGTCCATTTTGCATCATGCTTTTATATCAATCTTTATTGCATTATGGGCTGTTATTACACATTATGGCACAATACTTATGCCTTTTCTCTCTTATTTTACAACGTTTACATGAAGAGGGAGAATGCCGGCAGCTGGAATTCTGGGCTGGAAAAGGAGCAAATATTAGAGACCTATTCTTCATAACTCCAAAAGTCCTGAAACTTCACTGAGAGTCATTTTTTATTTAATAAAAAATATTGGGCGAAGAAAGTACCAGAGAGAGGCCACCTGCCATCCACAAGGGTGAAGGGCGCGCCCTACCCCCTGGGCATGCCCCCCGTCCTTGTGGGCCACCTGGCAGGCCCCCGACGCCCATCTTCTACTATATGGTGTGTTTTGACCTGGAAAAAAATAAGAAGGAAGCTTTCGGGACGAAGCGTCGCCGTCTCGAGGCGGAACCTGGGCAGAACCAATCTAGGGCTCCGGCGGAGCTGTTCTGCCGGGGAAACATCCCTCCGGGAGGGGGAAATCATCGCCATCATCATCACCATCGAGCCTCTCATCGAGAGTGGGTCAATCTCCATCAACATCTTCACCAGCACCATATCCTCTCAAATCCTAGTTCATCTCTTGTACCCGATCTTTGTCTCAAAACCTCAGATTGGTACCTATGGGTTGCTAGTAGTGTTGATTACTCCTTGTAGTTGATGCTAGTTGGTTTATTCGGTGGAAGATCATTTGTTCAGGTCCTTAATGATAATTAATACTCCTCTGATTATGAACATGAATATGCTTTGTGAGTAGTTATGTTTGTTCCTGAGGACATGGGAGAAGTCTTGTTATAAGTAATCATGTGAATTTGGTATTCGTTCGATATTTTGATGAGATGTATGTTGTCTCTCCTCTAGTGGTGTTATGTGAACATCGACTACATGACACTTCACCATGATTTGGTCCTAGGGGAAGGCATTGGGAAGTAATAAGTAGATGATGGGTTGCTAGAGTGACAGAAGCTTAAACCCTAGTTTATGCGTTGCTTCGTAAGGGGCTGATTTGGATCCATATGTTTCATGCTATGGTTAGATTTATCTTAATTCTTCTTTCGTAGTTGCGCATGCTTGCGAGAGGGGTTAATCATAAGTGGGAGGCTTGTCCAAGGAAGGGCAGCACCCATGCACCGGTCCACCCACATATCAAATTATCAAAGTAACGAACGCGAATCATATGAGCGTGATGAAAACTAGCTTGACAACAATTCCCATGTGTCCTCAGGAGCACTTTGCTTTATATAAGAGTTCGTCCAGGCTTGTCCTTTGCTACAAAAAGGATTGGGCCACCTTGCTGCACCTTAGTTACTTTTTTTACTTGTTACCCGTTACGAATTATCTTATCACACAACTATCTGTTACCGATAATTTTAGTGCTTGCAGAGAATACCTTGCTGAAAACCGCTTGTCATTTCCTTCTGCTCCTCGTTGGGTTCGACACTCTTACTTATCGAAAGGACTACGATAGATCCCCTATACTTGTGGGTCAACAAGACTCTTTTCTGGCACCGTTGCCGGGGAGTTAAGCGCCTTTGGTAAGTGCAATTTGGTAAGGAAACATCTATATAGTGTGCTGAAATTTACTGTCACTTGTTACTATGGAAAGTAATCCTTTGAGGGCTTGTTCAGGGTATCTTCACCTCGATTGGAAGAGCAAAGAGTTGCTCCTCAACCTACTGCACCTACTGAAAATATTTATTATGAAATTCCTTCGGTTATGATATAGAAACTGCTAGCTCATCCTTACACAGGAGATGGAACATTACATCCTGATATGCATCTAATCTATGTGGATGAAGTTTGTGGATTATTTAAGCTTGCAGGTTTGCCCGAGGATGAAGTCAAGAAGAAGGTCTTCCCTTTATCTTTGAAGGAGAAGGCATTGACATGGTATAGGCAATGTGATGATATTGGATCATGGAACTACAACCGATTGAAATTGGATTTTCATCAGAAGTTTTATCCTATGCATCTGGTTCATCGTGATCGGAATTATATATATAATTTTTGGCCTCGTGAAGGAGAAAGTATCGCTCAAGCTTGGGGGAGGCTTAAGGCAATGTTATATTCATGCCCCAATCATGAGCTCTCAAGAGAAATTATTATTCAAATATTTTATGCTCGGCTTTCTCATAATGATCGATCCATGCTCGATACTTCTTGTACTGGTTCTTTTATGAAGAAGACCATTGAATTCAAATGGGATTTATTGGAAAGAATTAAACGCAACTCTGAAGATTGGGAACTCGACGAAGGTAAGGAGTCAGGTATAAACCTTAAGCTTGATTGTGTTAAAATCTTTTATGGATACCGATGCTTTTCGTGATTTTAGCAGTAAATATGGACTTGACTCTAAGATAGTAGCTTCTTTCTGTGAATCTTTTGCTACTCATGTTGATCTCCCTAAGGATAAGTGGTTTAAATATGATCCTCCCATTGAAGTTAAAGTGGTAGAACCTATTAAAGTTGAAGAAGAAACTATTACTTATAATGTTGATGCTATTGTTCCTACTGCTTATATTGAGAAATCACCTTTTCCTGTTAGAATAAAGGATCATGCTAAAGCTTCAACTATGGTTCGTAAGAGTTATACTAGAACACCTACACCCCCTGAGCAAATTAAAGTTGAACCTAGTATTGCTATGGTTAAAGATCTCTTGGTTGATAATATTGATGGGCATGTTATTTATTTCTGTGATGAAGCTGCTAGAATTGCTAAACCCGATAGTAAAGATAAACATAGACCCGTTGTTGGCATGCCTGTTGTTTCAGTTAAAATAGGAGATCATTGTTATCATGGCTTATGTGATATGGGTGCTAGTGTTAGTGCAATTCCTTTTTCCTTATATAAAGAAATTATGAATGATATTGCACCTGCAGAGATAGAAGATATTGATGTTACTATTAAGCTTGCCAATAGAGATACTATTTAACCAATTGGGATTGTTAGAGATGTTGAAGTCTTGTGTGGGAAAATAAATACCCTACTGATTTTCTTGTTCTTGCTTCCCCACAAGACGACTTTTGTCCCATTATATTTGGTAGACCTTTCTTGAATACTGTTAATGCTAAGATAGATTGCGAGAAAGATATTGTTACTGTCGGTTTAGGGGATATGTCTCATGATTTTAATTTCTCTAAATTTTGTAGACAACCCCATGATAATGAATTGCCTAGTAAGGATGAAATTATTGGTCTTGCTTCTATTGCCGTGCCTCCTACTAATCCCTTAGAACAATATTTGCTAGACCATGAGAATGATATGTTTAAGAATGAAAGAAGGGAAATAGACGATATATTCTTTAATCAAGGGCCTATTTTGAAACACAATTTGCCTGTTGAAATCCTTGGGGATCCTCCTCCACCCAAGGGTGATCCCGTGTTTGAGCTTAAACAATTACCGAATACTTTGAAATATGCTTATCTCGATGAAAAGAAGATATATCCTATTATTATTAGTGCTAACCTTTCAGAGCATGAAGAAAAGAAATTATTGAAAACTCTGAAGAAGCACCGTGCCGCTATTGGATATACTCTTGATGATCTTAAGGGCATTAGTCCCACTCTATGTCAACACAAAATTAATTTGGAGAATGATGCTAAACCAGTTGTTGATCACCAACGATGGTTAAATCCTAAGATGAAAGAAGTGGTAAGAAATGAAATACTAAAGCTTCTGGAGGCACGTATAATTTATCCTATTGCTGATAGTAAGTGGGTAAGTCCTGTTCATTGTGTCCCTAAGAAGGGAGGTATTACTGTTGTTCCTAATGATAAGAATGAATTGATCCCACAAAGAATTGTTACAGGTTATAGAATGGTAATATATTTTCACAAATTAAATAAAGCTACTAGAAAAGATCACTACCCTCTGCCTTTTATTGATCAAATGCTAGAAAGACTATCCAATCATACACATTTTTGCTTTCTAGATGGTTATTCTGGTTTTTCTCAAATACCTGTGTTAAAAGATGATCAGGAAAAGACCCCTTTTACTTGCCCTTTCGGTACCTTTGCTTATAGACGTATGCCTTTTGGTTTATGCAATGCACATGCTACCTTTCAAAGATGTATGACTGCTATATTCTCTGATTTTTTTGAAAAGATTGTTGAGGTTTTCATGGATGATTTCTCTGTTTACGGAACTTCTTTTGATGATTGTTAAGCAACCTTGATCGAGTTTTGCAGAGATGTGAAGAAAATAATCATGTCTTGAATTGGGAGAAGTGCCACTTTATGGTTAATGAAGGTATTATCTTGGGGCATACAATTTCTCAAAGAGGTATTGAAGTTCATAAAGCTAAAGTAGATGCTATTGAAAAGATGCTGTGTTCTAAAGATATCAAAGGTATAAGAAGTTTCTGTGACGACCCCGGCTTAATCGTGCACTAATCATACACGCAAATGCGCACGATCAAGCCTAAGGACTCACTTGAAGATATCACAACACAACTCTAAAACATAAAATAAAGTCATACAAGCTTAATATTACAAGCCAGGGCCTCGAGGGCTCGAATACAAGCTCGATGGCATACAAGCGTCAGCGGAAGCATTAGATATCTGAGTACAGATATATTACAGAGAGAGAGATAAGCCTTCACAGAGGCGGGGTAACAATAAAAACTACGATCGAAAGGCGTAGGCCTCCTGCCCTGGACCCTCCGATCCTACTCCTGGTCATCGAACGGCTCCTCGTAGTAGTAGTACTCGCCAGGCGGATAGTAGTACTGGTCGTCGGCTGGGGCTTCTGGCTCAGGGGCTCCGTCGTCTGGTGGCATCAAATGGAAAATGGGGGAAAAAGAAAATAAAGCAAACGTGAGTACTCATCCGAAGTACTCAGCAAGCAAGGATCTACACTACATATGCATCATTGTCAAAGGAATGGCTGTATATGTGGACTGGGCTGCAGAAATGCCAGAGTAGAGGGGGAAAGCCTAGTCCTATCGAAGACTAGCATCTTCAACAATCTTCGACAGTCTTGCAGCATCAGGAGAGAGCAGATGAACATAATGTAAAGTAGTAGTAGTAATATCATCAACCTCGACCTGAGATCCTTTCTCGACTCCCTGCGAGAAAGCAATCCCAGAGCCGTACTATCCAATTCTCATCACAAGTTCTAGTTGTACCGATCGGGATACAACTCCGAGTGTCCGTTACCGTAGGACAGGCTATCGATAGAAGTTTCTTCCCTGCAGGGGTGCACCAACTTACCCACCACGCTCGCTTAACTCCGGCCGGACATACTTTTCTGGGTCATGCCCGGCCTCGGCTAAGCAACACGCCGCAACCCGACCAAATACCTAACAAAGAGGTCAGCACGCCGGACTAACCTATGCCCCCAGGGGTCTTGGGCCATCGCCCCGGGAACTCCTGCACGTTACGTGCACCGCCGGTGAGCAGACCTAGCAACCCCTTATACAAGCGCGGTTGCGTTCCCAGTCCAACCCAGCGTGTGCCGCATCAGTCGCTGACGTCCATTAAGCTCCGGCTGAAGTATACGACGCAGAACGCCCATACTATGCCCACGTGATGGTTAGTGCTATCGGGCCAGAGGCCCCTCGGATCAAATATCCAAACCGTAGTGGATTAGGAGCGCGCGGAAACGAGCAGAGACTCACGATCGATGTGACCCCGTCGCCCCGTCTCGAGGACTTGTGGCAAGGGCTAAGAATGCCCGGCCACGCCTCGTAGTTATCTCGCGGGCACCATCCAGGTCAACCCGACTCCACATCACTTCGCAATAAGCTCGCGCGGGTACCCCTCAGGGCCGACCCGTCTTTAGTATCGTGGTTCATAGTCAAGTCATAATATCCAAGGTAACTGTGTGTTTGACACCGAAGGGAACCATGAGGAATCACCCTCGATGGAGTTCCCGCTCGATGTTATCATCAAGGTGAATGAAGGAGGAATCACCCTCGAGGTCCACACTTGAGAGGTTGCGCGACGATGTCGTTATCGGGGGTGGTGTAGGAGGAATCACCCTCGCTTACCATGACCGAGTAACTAACCTACAAGGTCAACATCAGAAGTGCTAACGAGGTATCACCCTCGGCACTCGACGGTAACCCAGCAGTGTCGGCAACTAAGGGGTAGTGATGTGCGGTGCCAGGGTCTGGTCCTCAATCCCGATGATCGGGTCTTCTGATATCCAGCAGGGCAGTCGGGATCAAGTGGAGGTCTCTGTCGTGTCTCTACCCAGCCTATAATAATCAGTCTAGGATAACCAGTAAGGTAACAAAGCAGGGTACAATAATCAGGCTATGCAGCAGATATAGGAAAACAGTAGCAGTAGCAGTTCTAATGCAAGCATAAGAGAGAAGGGAATAGGCGATATAGGCATGCTCAAAATGGGGGTGCTTGCCTGTTTGCTCGGGGGCAAGGGCAAGGTCTTCAGTAGTATCGTCGGGGACGTAGTCGTACTCCTGTGCGGCGTCTGCCTCGGGAGCTACGTCAACATCGGGGTCTATCGAGAGAGAAGAGGGGGAAGAAACAGGTAAACATAATGCAAACAGATGCAATACGGTGCGTGTGATGCTATGATGCAGTGCAGGGTTGCCTAATTATGCATCTAAGTCATTTTAGTTATTTTTAGAATTATTCTGGGATTTAATATCCGACGTGTGTGCACTATTCATCTGCCGGATTCGGGTCCGGAGTTACGAGTTCTTCTACGTAGGAGGTTCCGATGGAGAAACAGACGGCACGATCAGACTCGTCTCGTCGTTCTGAGCAACTTTCATGTTTTAACTTTTTCGATCCGAGCTACGGTTTAAAAGTTATTAATTTTTAAAGATTATTTGAATTTCTGGAATTATTTTATTTAACAGAAAATGAATTATGACGTCAGCATGACGCGCTGCTGACGTCAGCAAGTCAACAGGACGGTTGACCAGTCAAACCTGACATGTGGGTCCAGTGGGACCCACATGTCAGCCTCTGTTTCTTTATCCAGCGAATTAGTTTAATTACCAGGATTAATTAGGGGGGTGGACCCCACATGTCAGTGAGACATTAGGTTAATTAGTTTATTCTTATTTCTAATTTGTTTTAACTAATTAAACAGGAATGTGGGGCCCGCCTGTCAGCGGCTGGGCCGGTCCAGTCAGCAAGGCTGACTGGTCAACTGGCCGGCCGGGCCCCTGGGACCCACGGGTCAGTGACCCAGGTGGTGCCACGTGGGTGCCACGCCAGCGCGGCGACCGGAGACGCGCCGGCGACCTTCCCAGCGGCGGAAGTTCGCCGGAGCTGCCCGGAAATCCGCTACGCTGCGTCAAATCGCCTGCAACCACTTGCGTTCGATCGGTCTCTCGCCCGCGCATCTAACTACGGTGGTAGTTCGACCGAACACGGCCTCTAGTGACGGCGGCGAGCGGTGGAGCGGTCGCCGGAGTTTGGGCTTCGACGAATCCTTAGCTAGGGGGTACGGGAGAGCGTGTGCGCGGGCGTGTTCGACTCCTGGAAGCAGTAGGAACAGAATGCCGTGCTCAAACGAGCACGACAGGGGCCATGGCCACGGCGGCGAGGCGAACCGCGGCGTCGGGCTCACGGCGTCGTCGGCTGCTAGCTACAGGCAACGGCGGGCAGCGCAAAGAATAGGAGAGAAAGGCTAGAAGCTCACCGAGCGGCGCAAGGTGGCCCGTGTGAGGATTAGGAGCTGCAGGGGTCGAGGTCGCCGGAACCGCGCCGGAGATGCAGAAGAGGGGCGCGGCTCGATCCGCGCAACGTGGAGCTCCTCGGCCCCAATCAACGGCGCCCAAGGCCGTGGCAGTCCATGGCGATGGCGCAGGACATGGCAGAGCGGCAGGCAGGGCTCGGTGGCCGCGGGGACGAACGAGAACGGCGGCGGTGGCGCTCGGACGCCTCGGATCTGAGGAGGAAGGAGGCAGAGCGAGCGAGGGAGAGAGATGGGGAATGCCAGGGGAAGCCAGGGGGTCGAGTGGCTCCGGCCTTATCTCCTCCTCCTCCCTGTAGCGTCGGTGGCGCCGCGGTGTCGCCGGCCGACTGGCGCGCGCGCGCGCGGCCACGGCGGGGACGACACGGGGAGGAGGGAGATGAGGTGGGCCTGCTGGGCCGCGACTCGGGGCACTGTGCACTAAGGCCCAGTGCACAGTGTCCCGCTTTTGATTTTCTGTTTTAGCTTCTCCATTTTCTTTTATCCTTTTCTGTTTCAAAATGTTTAGGGCACTTGTGCACTTTCGAAAAATGTGGGAGTTGGCCCAAATAATGCAATGCAATATTAGCTCTCACCAAAAAGTGGTTTGGACAGTTTTGGAGTTCATTTGAATCTGCAATGATTTTAAATGAATTAATATTGCTGTTTTGGATGCTGTTTCATCTTGTTTGACTCATCAATCATATTCCAAAAATGTTGGTTATGATTTTGCCATGACCACTGGATTATTTGCTAATTAAATAACATTTCTCCAGCAGAGTTTGGTCAACCTTATATTTCACTTATGAATTTAAGTTGATTTTAAAAATGGAGTTGATTTACTTTGGTTAACCACTATGTTTAATCACTGCATATGATATGACTTGGCATTATTAACAGCTGATCATGGTGGCTATTACATAGGGGTGTTACAAGTTCTCCTCCACTAAAAGAAATTCTCGTCCCGAGAATTTAGGAGGTAGAAGGAAAGAGTCCGGGATATTTTTCCCGAAGATGATCCTCGCGTTCCCAAGTGGCTTCATCTTCAGTATGATTCGACCATTGCACTTTTAGGAACTTGGTCGTCTTCTGACGAGTACGACGCTCAGCTTCGTCGAGGATGCGGATCGGATGCTCCTTATAGGAAAGATCATCTTGTAGCTCGAGCATCTCATGATCCACTGCACGGTGCGGGGATTCCTTGAAGCACTTACGGAGTTGCGACACGTGGAAGACATCATGAATATGGGAGAGTTGCGGTGGCAACTCCAATTGATATGCCACCTGTCCACGTCTAGCCACGATGCGGAAAGGACCAATATAGCGAGGAGCTAGCTTGCCCTTGATTCCGAAACGACGGGTGCCCTTCATTGGAGTGACACGAAGATAGGCTTGATCACCAGGTTGATAGATCACACCCCATCGCTTGCGATCATAATTACTCTTCTGACGGTCTTGAGCTGCTTTGAGATTCTCCCGGACAATTCGGACTTGTTCTTCGGCATGCTGAATGATGTCCGGTCCAACAAGAGGTCGTTCCCCAGTTTCTGACCAATTCAGAGGGGTTCGACATTTACGTCCATAAAGAACCTCAAATGGGGCCATTTTTAAGCTGGCTTGATAACTGTTGTTATAAGAGAACTCGGCATACGGGAGAGATTCCTCCCATTTCTTACCGAAGGATATAACACTGGCTCGAAGCATGTCTTCAAGCACTTGATTAACGCGCTCAACTTGGCCTTGGGATTGGGGATGATAAGCTGAACTCCAGGTAATATGAGTTCCCATTGCTTTCTGGAAACTTTCCCAGAAATGGCCAGTGAAAATACTGCCACGGTCTGAACTGATTTCCTTGGGAATACCATGGAGTGAAACAATTCTGGCAATGTACAGTTCTGCTAGCTGGCTAGCGGTGATAGTCTCCTTAACAGGTAGGAAATGAGCAACCTTGGAGAGTTGGTCGACGACAACAAGAATGGCATCGTGACCCTTCTGAGACTTGGGAAGACCAGTAATGAAGTCCATTTGCACTTTATCCCACTTCCATAGAGGAATAGGGAGCGGTTGCAGAATTCCAGCAGGTTTCTGATGTTCTGCCTTCACGCGACGACAAACGTCACACTCGGCAACATAACGAGCAATATCCTGCTTCATCCTAGACCACCAGTACCTTTGACGAAGATCTCGATACATCTTGGTACTACCCGGATGGATAGACAGCGGTGTATCATGGGCCTCCTTCATGACTTTGTCAGTCATCAGCTCGAAGCGAGGTACTACGATGCGGTCTCTGAAATATAATGTACCATCTTCAGCAACTGAGAAATCCCGATACTTAGCAAGGTGAAGCTCCTTCTTCATCAAGTCAATTTCAGCATCTTTGGCTTGCGCTTCTTTAACAGCCTTCAGAAGGTCTGGCTGTACCACAAGGTTATTAAGAGAACCCTGGGGAACAATTCGCAGATTTAGCTGAGTCAGTTCTGCGTGAAGACGAGGTTGAGCTTGCCTAACCATGAGGTTGTTGCAATATGACTTGCGACTCAGGGCATCGGCCATCACATTAGCTTTGCCCGGGGTATAAGAAATACCGCAGTCATAATCCGCAATAGCTTCTAACCATCGTTGTTGTCGGAGATTAAGATCCGGTTGAGTGAATAAGTATTTCAGACTTTGGTGATCGGTATAAATTTCACACCGATTACCCAGAAGGTAGTGTCGCCATAACTTCAATGCATACATCACTGCTGCAAGTTCAAGATCATGCACTGGATAATTCTCTTCATGTGGACGCAATTGACGTGAAGCATATGCAATTACTCTCCGCTCTTGCTTTAGGACGCAGCCTAATCCCTGACGAGAGGCGTCGCAATATATGACAAAGTCCTTGCGAGAATCAGGAGGAGCAAGCACTGGAGCAGAAGTGAGCTTGTCCTTGAGGGTTTGGAAACTTTCCTGACACTTGTCTGTCCACTCAAACTTAACGCCTTTGTGGAGCAGATTAGTCAGGGGCTTGGCGATCTTGGAGAAGTTCTCGACGAATCGGCGACAATAGCTGGCTAGACCGAGAAAGCTTCGGACCTGCTTGGCATTCTTCGGAGGAGTCCAGTCAAGGATAGCCTGAACACGCTCCGGGTTAACGGCAATACCGTCCTTGGAAATCACATGTCCAAGGTAGGTCACTTCAGGAAGCCAGAATTCGCATTTAGAGAACTTGGCATATAATTGGTGCTCTCGAAGTCTCTCCAGAACTAGTCGAAGGTGCTCAGCATGTTCTTCTTTGTTCTTCGAATAAACCAGAATATCATCCAGATATACCATGACGAATTTGTCGAGGTAGTCCATGAATATATAATTCATTAAGCGGGAGAAGGTAGCGGGAGCATTCGTCAGACCAAATGACATGACGGTGTACTCGTATGAGCCATAACGAGTAACGAATGCAGTCTTGGGAATATCCTCTTCGCGGACACGGATCTGGTGATAACCCAACCTCAAGTCGAGTTTAGAGAACACCGTAGATCCAGCGAGTTGGTCATATAAATCATTGATCCGGGGAAGCGGATATTTATTCTGGATGGTTGCCTGGTTGATAGGACGATAATCTTGAACCAGACGGTTAGTTCCATCCTTCTTCTTAACAAAGAGAGAAGGTGCTCCCCAAGCAGAGGAACTAGGGCGGATGAAACCCTTCTTAAGTGATTTGTCGATTTCTTCCTTAAGCTCAATAAGATGGTGCGGAGGCATCTTGTATGGACGCTTCGCAATAGGAGTGGTGCCAGGCTTTAAGTCGATGACAAACTCGACAGCTCTAGCAGGGGGTATTCCTGGAAGTTCTTCTGGAAAAACATCTGGGAAGTCACAGACCACTGGGATATTCTCGATCCCATCAAGTGGAGAAGCATTCAACGCGTTCAAGGCATAAATTTGAGCCTCAGCGTTCTGGGTAAGGTGAGCTTGATAGTTCACTATCTCGTTCGAGGGATGTAGAAGGTGTACCACTTTAGTGGCACAGTTGATTGAGGCGTAGTGGGCCTTCAACCAATCCATTCCCAAAATAAGATCAATACCAGAGGAGTTGAGAATAATGGGGGATGCTCGGAACTCTAACCCTTCGATATTAATCACAACATCAGGGCTAACCAAGGAGGTTTGACAGTGCCCCGCGGGAGTATTTACTCGTATCTTTTGGGGTAGCATATCACATTTAACTTCATGCATGAGTGCGAATTTATCCGACATAAATGAATGCGATGCTCCTGAATCAAATAAAACGGATGCAGGTACTGAATTAACGAGAAGTGTACCCATCACAGTATCTGGTTGATTTGGAGCTTCAGACATGTTGACATGGTAGTACTGCCCACGACCATAAGAAGGTATGGCATTATTGTTGCGCTGCTGAGGAATACCATGGCCAATTCCACGTCCAGCAGAAGGGAGAGCTAGTTGATTCTGATTCTGAGAACAGTCTCTAGCACGGTGACCTGGCTTGCCACACTTGAAGCATAGTCCGCTGTCAGGACGAGGTGCTGGAGCTCGAGGTGCTGGAGTTGGCAGAGGCTGTCTCGGTGGTGGAGGTGGCAGACGTGGTGCAGCATAAGAAGGTCTGTTCGCAGGAGCTGCTGAACGGAACATGCCTTTGGGAAACCAGATGCGTCGCTTCTGGGAAGACGAGCCCGAAGATGAGCCCGACTCACGGGTGCGTCTGGACGCTTCCTTGTGCTTCTTAAGTCCAGTTTCAACCATGATGGCCTTATTCACCAAGGTGGCGAAATCAGGATAATCTTGAACAAGAAGGGCTAACTGAATGTCATGGTGCAGTCCTTCACGAAACTTCTCCTGTCTGCGTTCATCAGTAGGAATGTCCTCTTCAGCGTAACGAGATAAGTCTAGAAACTCGCGCTGATAGACTTCTACAGTCTTGTTTCCTTGGACAAGGCTACGGAACTCAGCCTTCTTCCTAGCTATGATAGCTAGAGGAATGTAGCGGGCACGGAAAGCAATCTTGAACTCTGCCCAGGTGACGACAGTACCAGGCGGCAGAGTCTGTCGGTGAGTGGCCCACCATTGGGCTGCGGGACCCTTAAGAAGATATGTCGCAAAAGTGACATAGTTAATTTCGGCGACACTAGCAGACTCCATCTCATGAGAGATATCACGCAGCCAGTCATCTGCATCCAGTGGGTTGACTGTGTTGCGGAAAAACGATGGACTGAGCCTCATGAACTCTGGTAAGGTAATGGATGGTTGCTGCTGATTAGCATCAGGACGAGGGAATTGCTGCATAATCCCCGTCATAAACTGGCGGTTGAGTTCAAACTGTTGCATCATCGCTGCCATGTAATCAGGTGGTGGCGGCGGTGGCGGGTTGTTGTCAGCCATCCTGCTATTCCAACAGGGGTATTTCAGCGATAGCTTATGCAAGTGTTTAACAATAAACATGAGGTAACTCGACATTATTGAAAGAGTGCAATAGATGCTAGAAGTAGTCATTAAGACGTACAGATCCATGCATAGTCGGTTACATTCGGGCAGCATAACGGCGCAAATTGAAAAGCTAGACATGCTAGGCGACGCGCAGGCACGCGGTAAGGAAGTACACAACGGGACATAGCAAGGGCTACATCAGCGTCGGAGAAAACCACTGAAACGGGGTAACTGCAAGTGCGGACGATGGACGTTCGTCGCAGAAGGATCCTGCGCTCCATGGGCACTCTGATGCAGAACCCGGTCTCGAGAAGAAAGAAGAGGTCCACGTGCAGGCGTGTGACCTCCCACAGCAGGCCAGACGATCCCTGATGGCATCTCAGTCCTGCTCGGGTAAAGAATGTACTCCGGATGCATCCCTGCACGAACAGCTGGTAGCAACTGTGTCATAGCCTCGTAGTAGCATGCTCGAGTGGCAAACAACTCAACAGCAAGTGCACGAACAGTGCGATCCAAAGCCTGAGCATAGTGGATCAGAACTCGCTGATCATAGCGACGAGGCTCGTACGGGGCACAGATAGCTGTGTAAAATCCAGTAGCATCTCCAACAGGTGCATACGGAATGTACCGAAACACAGTATCATCCAAGTTAGCACTGTGCTCTCCTCGGAGACGTGCGACAGCAGAGTAGGCGGCATCATGTACTGCCATCTCAATCGTCACGCCGATACCGTGAAAACGGTGAAGCTCAGTGTCAGAGTTATCCTGCTGATCGTAGATGCGAACATCAGCATAGTACTGCTCCTGGTTGAACTCACGATAAACCTCATAGACCATGTACTCGGGGCACCAGCGGTATCCCAGCCTGATCAAGAGGGCGATCAGAACAGCTGGAAACCCAGGGACGTCTCGAGCACAGGTGAGAAGCACGAGCTGCGTCGTAGGACGAGGGGGAAACAGTCGATCCATCTGAAATAAGAAGTTCAGGATTGTCGTAAGACATTGAGAAATATAACCGATCTCAAAAGGAAAGGTTAAAAAAAATAATGGAAAGGAAATGATTATCAGACTAATCAGATCAATGACAGGGAAATCGCACTGAATCCAGTTCTCCGGGTGGATAGAATTAACGAGAACCTAAATGTCGGCGTTTAGTAATTTTGCAAAACCCGAATAGAAGAGAGGATAGAATCCCAGAGTAAAGACGGGGAATAAAAGATCCTAATACCACCCAGTTGGTGACGTGGGCCCGTAAGCCACACAGCCAAGTTAGTAAAACAATTTTTGACCACTAGACTCAACTTCGGCCAAGGAATTGGAAAGGGGGAACTCCTAGAGGCAGTCGGCTCTGATACCAACCTGTGACGACCCCGGCTTAATCGTGCACTAATCATACACGCAAATGCGCACGATCAAGCCTAAGGACTCACTTGAAGATATCACAACACAACTCTAAAACATAAAATAAAGTCATACAAGCTTAATATTACAAGCCAGGGCCTCGAGGGCTCGAATACAAGCTCGATGGCATACAAGCGTCAGCGGAAGCATTAGATATCTGAGTATAGATATATTACAGAGAGAGAGAGATAAGCCTTCACAGAGGCGGGGTAACAATAAAAACTACGATCGAAAGGCGTAGGCCTCCTGCCCTGGACCCTCCGATCCTACTCCTGGTCGTCGAACGGCTCCTCGTAGTAGTAGTACTCGCCAGGCGGATAGTAGTACTGGTCGTCGGCTGGGGCTTCTGGCTCAGGGGCTCCGTCGTCTGGTGGCATCAAATGGAAAATGGGGGAAAAAGAAAATAAAGCAAACGTGAGTACTCATCCGAAGTACTCAGCAAGCAAGGATCTACACTACATATGCATCATTGTCAAAGGAATGGCTGTATATGTGGACTGGGCTGCAGAAATGCCAGAGTAGAGGGGGAAAGCCTAGTCCTATCGAAGACTAGCATCTTCAACAATCTTCGACAGTCTTGCAGCATCAGGAGAGAGCAGATGAACATAATGTAAAGTAGTAGTAGTAATATCATCAACCTCGACCTGAGATCCTTTCTCGACTCCCTGCGAGAAAGCAATCCCAGAGCCGTACTATCCAATTCTCATCACAAGTTCTAGTTGTACCGATCGGGATACAACTCCGAGTGTCCGTTACCGTAGGACAGGCTATCGATAGAAGTTTCTTCCCTGCAGGGGTGCACCAACTTACCCACCACGCTCGCTTAACTCCGGCCGGACATACTTTTCTGGGTCATGCCCGGCCTCGGCTAAGCAACACGCCGCAACCCGACCAAATACCTAACAGAGAGGTCAGCACGCCGGACTAACCTATGCCCCCAGCGGTCTTGGGCCATCGCACCGGGAACTCCTGCACGTTACGTGCACCGCCGGTGAGCAGACCTAGCAACCCCTTATACAAGCGCGGTTGCGTTCCCAGTCCAACCCAGCGTGTGCCGCATCAGTCGCTGACGTCCATTAAGCTCCGGCTGAAGTATACGACGCAGAACGCCCATACTATGCCCACGTGATGGTTAGTGCTATCGGGCCAGAGGCCCCTCGGATCAAATATCTAAACCGTAGTGGATTAGGAGCGCGCGGAAACGAGCAGAGACTCACGATCGATGTGACCCCGTCGCCCCGTCTCGAGGACTTGTGGCAAGGGCTAAGAATGCCCGGCCACGCCTCATAGTTATCTCGCGGGCACCATCCAGGTCAACCCGACTCCACATCACTTCGCAATAAGCTCGCGCGGGTACCCCTCAGGGCCGACCCGTCTTTAGTATCGTGGTTCATAGTCAAGTCATAATATCCAAGGTAACTGTGTGTTTGACACCGAAGGGAACCATGAGGAATCACCCTCGATGGAGTTCCCGCTCGATGTTATCATCAAGGTGAACGAAGGAGGAATCACCCTCGAGGTCCACACTTGAGAGGTTGCGCGACGATGTCGTTATCGGGGGTGGTGTAGGAGGAATCACCCTCGCTTACCATGACCGAGTAACTAACCTACAAGGTCAACATCAGAAGTGCTAACGAGGTATCACCCTCGGCACTCGACGGTAACCCAGCAGTGTCGGCAACTAAGGGGTAGTGATGTGCGGTGCCAGGGTCTGGTCCTCAATCCCGATGATCGGGTCTTCTGATATCCAGCAGGGCAGTCGGGATCAAGTGGAGGTCTCTGTCGTGTCTCTACCCAGCCTATAATGATCAGTCTAGGATAACCAGTAAGGTAACAAAGCAGGGTACAATAATCAGGCTATGCAGCAGATATAGGAAAATAGTAGCAGTAGCAGTTCTAATGCAAGCATAAGAGAGAAGGGAATAGGCGATATAGGCATGCTCAAAATGGGGGTGCTTGCCTGTTTGCTCGGGGGCAAGGGCAAGGTCTTCAGTAGTATCGTCGGGGACGTAGTCGTACTCCTGTGCGGCGTCTGCCTCGGGAGCTACGTCAACGTCGGGGTCTATCGAGAGAGAAGAGGGGGAAGAAACAGGTAAACATAATGCAAACAGATGCAATACGGTGCGTGTGATGCTATGATGCAGTGCAGGGTTGCCTAATTATGCATCTAAGTCATTTTAGTTATTTTTAGAATTATTCTGGGATTTAATATCCGACGTGTGTGCACTATTCATCTGCCGGATTCGGGTCCGGAGTTACGAGTTCTTCTACGTAGGAGGTTCCGATGGAGAAACAGACGGCACGATCAGACTCGTCTCGTCGTTCTGAGCAACTTTCATGTTTTAACTTTTTCGATCCGAGCTACGGTTTAAAAGTTATTAATTTTTAAAGATTATTTGAATTTCTGGAATTATTTTATTTAACAGAAAATGAATTATGACGTCAGCATGACGCGCTGCTGACGTCAGCAAGTCAACAGGACGGTTGACCAGTCAAACCTGACATGTGGGTCCAGTGGGACCCACATGTCAGCCTCTGTTTCTTTATCCAGCGAATTAGTTTAATTACCAGGATTAATTAGGGGGGTGGACCCCACATGTCAGTGAGACATTAGGTTAATTAGTTTATTCTTATTTCTAATTTGTTTTAACTAATTAAACAGGAAGGTGGGGCCCGCCTGTCAGCGGCTGGGCCGGTCCAGTCAGCAAGGCTGACTGGTCAACTGGCCGGCCGGGCCCCTGGGACCCACGGGTCAGTGACCCAGGTGGTGCCACGTGGGTGCCACGCCAGCGCGGCGACCGGAGACGCGCCGGCGACCTTCCCAGCGGCGGAAGTTCGCCGGAGCTGCCCGGAAATCCGCTACGCTGCGTCAAATCGCCCGCAACCACTTGCGTTCGATCGGTCTCTCGCCCGCGCATCTAACTACGGTGGTAGTTCGACCGAACACGGCCTCTAGTGACGGCGGCGAGCGGTGGAGCGGTCGCCGGAGTTCGGGCTTCGACGAATCCTTAGCTAGGGGGTACGGGAGAGCGTGTGCGCGGGCGTGTTCGACTCCTGGAAGCAGTAGGAACAGAATGCCGTGCTCAAACGAGCACGACAGGGGCCATGGCCACGGCGGCGAGGCGAACCGCGGCGTCGGGCTCACGGCGTCGTCGGCTGCTAGCTACAGGCGACGGCGGGCAGCGCAAAGAATAGGAGAGAAAGGCTGGAAGCTCACCGAGCGGCGCAAGGTGGCCCGTGTGAGGATTAGGAGCTGCAGGGGTCGAGGTCGCCGGAACCGCGCCGGAGATGCAGAAGAGGGGCGCGGCTCGATCCGCGCAACGTGGAGCTCCTCGGCCCCAATCAACGGTGCCCAAGGCCGTGGCAGTCCATGGCGATGGCGCAGGACATGGCAGAGCGGCAGGCAGGGCTCGGTGGCCGCGGGGACGAACGAGAACGGCGGCGGTGGCGCTCGGACGCCTCGGATCTGAGGAGGAAGGAGGCAGAGCGAGCGAGGGAGAGAGATGGGGAATGCCAGGGGAAGCCAGTGGGTCGAGTGGCTCCGGCCTTATCTCCTCCTCCTCCCTGTAGCGTCGGTGGCGCCGCGGTGTCGCCGGCCGACTGGCGCGCGCGCGCGCGGCCACGGCGGGGACGACACGGGGAGGAGGGAGACGAGGTGGGCCTGCTGGGCCGCGACTCGGGGCACTGTGCACTAAGGCCCAGTGCACAGTGTCCCGCTTTTGATTTTCTGTTTTAGCTTCTCCATTTTCTTTTATCCTTTTCTGTTTCAAAATGTTTAGGGCACTTGTGCACTTTCGAAAAATGTGGGAGTTGGCCCAAATAATGCAATGCAATATTAGCTCTCACCAAAAAGTTGTTTGGACAGTTTTGGAGTTCATTTGAATCTGCAATGATTTTAAATGAATTAATATTGCTGTTTTGGATGCTGTTTCATCTTGTTTGACTCATCAATCATATTCCAAAAATGTTGGTTATGATTTTGCCATGACCACTGGATTATTTGCTAATTAAATAACATTTCTCCAGCAGAGTTTGATCAACTTCAATTTGCACTTTGGAATTTAATTTGATTTTTATATTTGAATTTGAATTGGATTATTAACCCAAGTGACTAGGCAAAGCAAATGATGATGACATGGCATTATTAGCAGTTGATCACTGTGGTCATTACAAGGGGGTGTTACAGTTTCCTTGGTCATGCTGGTTTCTATAGGAGGTTTATTAAAGACTTCTCTAAAATTTCTAGGCCTCTCACTAATCTCTTGAAAAAAGATGTTCCTTTTGTTTTTGATGACGATTGTGTGGAAGCATTTGAAATACTTAAGAAAGCCTTGATTTCTGCACCTAATGTTCAGCCACCTGACTGGAATTCACCCTTTGAAATTATGTGTGATGCTAGCGATTATGCTGTTGGTGCTGTTCTAGGTCAAAGAGTTGATAAGAAATTGAATGTTATTCATTATGCTAGTAAAACTCTAAACAGTGCCCAGAGAAATTATGCTACTACTGAAAAATAATTTTTAGCAGTTGTCTTTGCTTGTGATAAGTTCAGATCCTATATTGTTGATTCCGAAGTAACTATTCACACTGATCATGCTGCTATTAAATATCTTATGGAAAAGAAAGATGCTAAACCTAGACTTATTATATGGGTTCTCTTGCTACAAGAATTTGATTTGCATATTATTGATAGAAAGGGAGCTGAGAACCCCGTTGCAGACAACTTGTCTAGGTTAGAAAATGTTCTTGATGACCCACTGCCTATTGATGATAGCTTTCCTGATGAACAATTAGCTGTCATAAATGCTGCTCGTAATACTCCATGGTATGCCGATTTTGCTAATTACATTGTTGCTAAATTTATACCACCTAGTTTCACATACCAGCAAAAGCAAAAGTTTTTCTATGATTTAAGACATTACTTTTGGGATGACCCACACCTTTATAAAGGAGTAGATGGTGTTATTAGACGTTGTCTACCTGAGCATGAACAGGAATAGATCCTATGCAAGTGCCACTCCGAGTCTTACGGAGGACACAACACTGGAGATAGAACTGCACATAAGGTATTGCAATCTGGTTTTTATTTGCCTACTCTCTTCAAGGATGCTCGTAAGTTTGTCTTGTCTTGTGATGAATGCCAAAGAATTGGTAATATTAGTAGACGTCAGGAAATGCCTATGAATTATTCACTTGTTATTTAACCATTCGATGTTTGGGGCTTTGATTATATGGGACCTTTTCCTTCCTCTAATGGGTATACACATATTTTAGTTGCTGTTGATTATGTTACTAAGTGGGTAGAAGATATTCCAACTAGTAGTGTTGATCATAACACTTCTATTAAAATGCTTAAAGAAGTTATTTTTTCGAGGTTTGGAGTCCCTAGATATTTGATGACTGATGGTGGTTCACATTTTATTCATGGTGCTTTCCGTAAATTGCTTGCTAAGTATGATGTTAACCATAGAATTGCATCTCCATATCATCCTCAGTCTAGTGGTCAAGTAGAATTGAGCAATAGAGAGATTAAATTGATTTTGCAAAAGACTGTTAATAGATCTAGAAAGAATTGGTCTAAGAAACTTGATGATGCATTATGGGCTTATAGAACTGCTTATAAAAACCCTATGGGTATGTCTCCATATAAAATGGTTTATGGAAAGGCTTGTCACTTACCTCTTGAACTAGAACACAAAGCTTATTGGGCAATCAAAGAGCTCAACTATGATTCCAAACTTGCCGGTGAGAAGAGGTTATTTAACATTAGCTCACTTGATGAATGGAGAACCCAAGCCTATGAGAATGCCAAGTTGTTTAAAGAAAAAGTTAAAAGATGGCATGACAAAAGGATACAAAAGCGTGAGTTTAATATAGGTGATCATGTTTTGCTATACAACTCTCGTTTAAGATTTTTTGTAGGAAAGCTTCTCTCTAAATGGGAAGGTCCTTACATTATCGAGGAGGTCTATCGTTCTGGTGCCATAAAAATCAACAACGCCGAAAGCACAAATCCGAAGGTGGTAAACGGTCAAAGAATCAAACATTATATCTCAGGTACTCCCATAAATGTAGAGACCAATATAATTGATACCGTAACACCGGAGGAGTACATAAGGAACACTTTCCAGAACATTTCAGACTCCGAAAAGGAATAGGTATGTGGTACGGTAAGTAAACCGACTCCAAAACATTTCCAATGATAATTTTTCTCCGTTTTGGAATACTTAAAAAATTAGGAAAATTAAAAGTAGTCCGAAAGAGACACGAGGCGACCACAAGGGTGGAGGGCGCGCCCTACCCCACTGGGCGCGCCCCCCGACCTTGTGGCCACCTCGTGTGCCCTCTGGACTCCGTTTTCTTGCAGAATACTTCTTTTGGTCGGTAAAAATTCATTATATATCCTCCCGAAGGTTTTGACCACTGTACCACAACAATATCTTCTGTTCTTGTTTCAAGCTGTTTTCTGCCAGAGTATTCAAGACCAGTCATCATGTCGTCCCCCTCCTCCAACAACGCAGGTGACGATGCTCGGCTGATGAAGATAGAGATGAAGAGAGAAGAACTTGGGGAAACTAACAAGGATGATAAGATCAAGAAGGCTGATGGAGATCAAGTTCCGGCAGCAGAAGAAGAAGACATACTTCAACCTTACTACAATCAGCTTACCCCTACTGAAATTGAAGCTTTCAAGATTATTGAATTAGTTCGTGTGCAAAATAAATATCTCACTCGCGAAAATATTCTATTGCAAGAGTACAACACCGCACACAAGGGCATTATTCGTAAACTGGAGCATCTCCTACGTTCGATGTGTGGCACTACTTCATCAACAACTCCATCATCACCACCTCCGAAGAAAGAGACATAAATACATGGGTATGGGCACTCCCCTTGGCAACTGCCAAGCTTGGGGGAGGTGCCCCGGTATCGTATCACCATCACACCTTTACTTTTATCATTTTTCTTAGTTCGATCCTTTTGTTTATATCTTGATCTAGTAGAATAAAGTTTTAGTATGATCTAGCTTTGAGTTTTGATTTGATCTCTATCTATGTAATCGAGTCCGTGAGTTATATAATAAAGGGTAGTTTTGAGTTGAGGGCTTTGTTTTCTTGCTATGATCTTGAGGAAATAAAATAATAAAAAGAAATAAAAAGATCATATATTGATCTTATGGAGAGTAATGACTTCACATATAAAGAGTATGATGAATAAAATTTGTTGGGAGTTGACAAACATAGTTTTGGTCATTCTTGCAATTAATAGGAAGTAATAAAGAAAGAGAGGCTTCACATATAAATATACTATCTTGGACATCTTTTGTAATTGTGAGCACTCATTAAAATATGACATGCTAAAAAGTTGATGTTGGACAAGGAAGACAACATAATGGGTTATGTTTTCTTATATCCGAATAGAAGTTATATTGTCATGGATCCTCCAACATGTTGAGCTTGCCTTTCCCTCTCATGCTAGCCAAATTCTTTGCACCAAGTAGAGATACTACTTGTGCTTCCAAACATCCCTAAACCCAGTTTTGCCATGAGAGTCCACCATACCTACCTATGGATTGAGTAACATCCTTCAAGTAAGTTGTCATTGGTGCAAGCAATAAAAATTGCCCTCTAAATATGTATGATCTATTAGTGTGAAGAAAATAAGCTTTATACGAACTAGTGATATGGAAGAAATAAAAGCGATGGACTGCATAATAAAGTTCTTTACCACAAGCGGCAATATAAAGTGACGTTCTTTTGCATTAAGATTTTGTGCATCCAACCATAAAAGAGCATGACAACCTCTGCTTCCCTCTGCGAAGGGCCTATCTTTATACTTTTATCTTCTACCCTTATACAAGAGTCATGGTGATCTTCACCTTTCCTTTTTACACTTTTTTTCCTTTTGGCAAGCACTATGTGTTGGAGAAAGATCCAGATATATATATCCACTCGGATGTAGGTCATCATAAAGTATTATTGTTGACATTACCCTTGAGGTAAAAAGTTGGGAGGCGAAACTATAAGCCCCTATCTTTCTATGTGTCCGATGGAAGCTTTGAACCCATAAGTATCGCGTGAGTGTTAGCAATTGTGAAAGACTAAATGATAGTTGAGTATGTGGACTTGCTGAAAAGCTCTTATATTGACTCTTTCCGACGTTATGATAAATTGCAATTGCTTCAATGACAGAGATTATAGTTTGTTAGTTTTCAATGAAGTTTTTGATTCATACTTTACCTTGTGAACGAATTGTTACTTTAGCATAAGAAATTATATGACAATATATGTTGATGTTCTAAAGATGATCATGATGCCCTCATGTCCGTATTTTATTTTATCGACACCTCTATCTCTAAACATGTGGACATATTTTTCGATATCGGCTTTCGCTTGAGGACAAGCGAGGTCTAAGCTTGGGGGAGTTGGTACGTCCATTTTGCATCATGCTTTTATATCAATATTTATTGCATTATGGGCTGTTATTACAAATTATGGCACAATACTTATGCCTTTTCTCTCTTATTTTACAAAGTTTACATGAAGAGGGAGAATGCCGGCAGCTGGAATTCTGGGCTGGAAAAGGAGCAAATATTAGAGACCTATTCTGCACAACTCCAAAAGTCCTGAAACTTCATGGAGAGTCATTTTGGATTTAATAAAAAATATTGGGCGAAGAAAGTACCAGAGGGGGGCCACCTGCCATCCACAAGGGTGGAGGGCGCGCCCTACCCCCTTGGGCACGCCCCCCGTCCTTGTGGGGCACCTGGCAGGCCCCCGATGCCCATCTTCTGCTATATGGTGTGTTTTGACCTGGAAAAAAATAAGAAGGAAGCTTTCGGGACGAAGCGCCGCTGTCTCGAGGCGGAACGTGGGCAGAACCAATCTAGGGCTCCGGCGGAGCTGTTCTGCCGGGGAAACATCCCTCCGGGAGGGGGAAATCATCGCCATCGTCATCACCATCGATCCTCTCATCGAGAGGGGGTCAATCTCCATCAACATCTTCACCAGCACCATCTCCTCTCAAACCCTAGTTCATCTCTTGTACCCGATCTTTGTCTCAAAACCTCAGATTGGTACCTGTGGGTTGCTAGTAGTGTTGATTACTCCTTGTAGTTGATGCTAGTTAGTTTATTCGGTGGAAGATCATTTTTTCAGATCCTTAATGATAATTAATACTCCTCTGATTATGAACATGAATATGCTTTGTGAGTAGTTATGTTTGTTCCTGAGGACATGGGAGAAGTCTTGTTATAAGTAATCATGTGAATTTGGTATTCGTTCTATATTTTGATGAGATGTATGTTGTCTCTCCTCTAGTGGTGTTATGTGAACATCGACTACATGACACTTCACCATGATTTGGGCCTAGGGGAAGGCATTGGGAAGTAATAAGTAGATGATGGGTTGCTAGAGTGACAGAAGCTTAAACCCTAGTTTATGCGTTGCTTCGTAAGGGGCTGATTTGGATCCATATGTTTCATGCTATGGTTAGATTTATCTTAATTCTTCTTTCGTAGTTGCGGATGCTTGCGGGAGGGGTTAATCATAAGTGGGAGGCTTGTACAAGGAAGGGCAGCACCCAAGCACCGGTCCACCCACATATCAAATTATCAAAGTAACGAACGCGAATCATATGAGCGTGATGAAAACTAGCTTGACAACAATTCCCATGTGTCCTCGGGAGCACTTTGCATTATATAAGAGTTCGTCCAGGCTTTTCCTTTGCTACAAAAAGGATAGGGCCACCTTGCTGCACCTTAGTTACTATTGTTACTTGTTACCCATTACGAATTATCTTGTCACACAACTATCTGTTACCGATAATTTCAGTGCTTGTAGAGAATACCTTGCTGAAAACCGCTTGTCATTTCCTTCTGCTCCTCGTTGGGTTCGACACTCTTACTTATCGAAAGGACTACGATAGATCCCCTATACTTGTGGGTCAACAATATCCTATTGACATATTGCCTAGTGCCAGTTGCTATTTTTTGCTTGTTTTTTACTTCGTAGAATATTCCTACCAAACAGAGTCCAAAGGCAGCGAAACATTTTGGAGATTTTTTTTGGACTAGAAGACAACTTGGGGGCCAAGGAAGGACTAGAGGGGAGGCCCGTGGGGACCACAAGACACCAGGGCGCGCCCAGGAGCCCAAGCGCGCACTGGTGGGTTATGGGGCCCACGCGGGTCTCCTGCACCTCCTCTCGCCCTATCAATTCCCAAATATTCCAGAAACCCTAGGGGAGCAGACAAAACACAATTCCAGTCGCCGCAAGTTCCAGAACCACGAGATCCAATCTAACACCATCCGATGATGCGTGAGTAGTCCACCATAGACCTACGGGTCTGTAGGTAGTAGCTAGATGGCTTCTTCTCTCTCTTTAATACAATGGTCTCTTGGAGATCTATTTGATGTAAACCTTTTTTGCGGTGTGTTTGTTGGGATTCGATGAACTTTGAGTTTACGATCAGATCTATATCCATGAATATTATTTGAGTTTTATTTTATCTCTTATATGCACAATTATTTATAGCCTCGTATTTCTTCTTTGAATCTTTGGTTTAGTTAGGCCAACTAGGTCGATTTTTCTTGCCATGGGAAGAGGTGCTTTGTGATGGGTTCGATCTTACGGTGTCCTCACCCAGTGACAGAAGGGGTAGCGAGGCACGTATGTATCGTTGTTATTAAGGAAAATAAGATGGGGTCTATTCCTACATGAATAGATCTTGTCTACATCATGTCATCGTTCTTATTGCATTACTCCATTTCTCCATGAACTTAATACACTAGATGCATGCTGGATAGCGGTCGACCTGTGGAGTAATAGTAGTAGATGCAGGCAGGAGTCGGTCTAATAATCTTGGACGTGATGCCTATATATTGATCATTGCCTTGGATATCGTCATAATTATTCGATCTTCTATCAATTGCCCAATAGTAATTTGTTTACCCACCGTATGTTATTTTCTCGAGAGAAGCTGTGACGCCCCCGGCCCGACCGTGCACTAATCATACACGCAAATGCACACGATCAAGCCTAAGGACTCACGGGAAGATATCACAACACAACTCTAAAACATAAATAAAGTCATACAAGCTTTATATTACAAGCCAGGGGCCTCGAGGGCTCGAATACATAAGCTTGCGTACAAGCGTCAGCGGAAGCATCAGATATCTGAGTACAGATATAAAAGAGAAACAGAAAGGCCTTTAGAAAGGCGGGGCAAAATAAAACACTACGATCGAAAGGCGCAGGCCTCCTGCCTGGGACCCTCCGATCCTACTCCTGGTCGTCAGTCAACTCGTAGTAGTATCCATCCTCTGGGTAGTAGTAGTAACGATCGTCGGGGCATCTGTCTCAGGGGGCTCCGTCCTCTGGTCACGTCAAACTGATATGGGGAGAAAAAAGGAAAACAAAGCAACCGTGAGTACTCAGAAGTACTCAGCAAGCAAGGATCTACACTACATATGCAACATTTTCAAGGGGAGGCTGTATATGTGGACTGGGCTGCAGAAATGCCAGAATTAGAGAGAAGGCCTAGTCCTATCGAAGACTAGCATCTTCAGCGGTCTTGCAGCAGTAGAAGAGAGTAGAACAATACCATATAATGTAGCAGTAATAATATCAACCTCAGCCAGAGATCCTTTCTCGACTCCCTGCGAGAAAGCAATCCCAGAGCCATACATTCATCAACCTCGTCCTGAGATCCCTTCTCGACTCCCTGCGAGAAGCAATCCCAGAGCCATATATACAGGTCTCATCACAGGTATCCAGTTCTAAATTGTATCAATCAGGATACAACTCCGAGTGTCCTTTACCGTAGGACCGGCTATCGATAGAAGTGTTCTTCCCTGCAGGGGTGCACCAACTTACCCAACACGCTCGATTAACTTCGGCCGGACACACTTTCCTGGGTCATGCCCGGCCTCGGCCAAACGACACATCGCAACCCTACCTACAGCTCAGCAGAGAGGTCCCCGTTGGTCTACATCCTAAGCGCTCAGAGGTCTTGGGCCATCGCCCTGTGCACTCCGAGTCGTTGCGTGCAGGGGGAAGCCAGGCACCAGGGGGCGCCGGTCCGTCCCGGCCGCAAGGCTGAACTAGACGTCTGACAGAGCTTTCGGCTGATGCTACGATGCAGAACGCCCATACTATGCCCACGTGATGGTTAGTGCTATCAGACCAGAGGCCTGCTCGGATCAAATATCCAAATCGCTAGGACTAGGGGCTTGCGGTAACGAGCAGAGACTCACGAAAGATGTGACCCCGTCGCCCCATCTCGAGGACTTGCGGCAAGGGTTAAGAATGCCCGGCCGCGCCTCGTATTCACCACTCGGGCACCACACTGGCAACCCGCCTTCACATCACACGCGGGTACCCCTCAGGGTCGACCCGCCTTTCCAAGTAACAATGTAAGGTCCAAGTATCCGTGTGTCCATAACATCAGGGAATCCGAGGTATCACCCTCATTGAATTCCCACTCGATGTATCCGTCAAGGTGAACTAGGAGGAATCACCCTCACTGGGTCCACACTTGAGGTGTTGTACGACAGCGTCGTTATCGGAAGCGGTGAAGGAGGAATCACCCTCGATGACCACGACCGAATAACTACTCTACAGAGTTAACATCAGAAGTGCTACATGAGGTTTCACCCTCGACACTCGATAGTAACACTGCAGTGTCGTTACAACTAAGGGGGGTGATGTGCGGTGTCGGGTCCTGGTCTTCAATCCCATTGATCGGGTCTTCTGACGATCCAGCGCGGCAGTCGGGATAAGTGGGGTCACTGATAGGTCTCTACCCAGCCTAGACTAAACAGTTTAGGATATGTAGGTAATTATCAACAGCAGGTTACAATGAACAGGCTATGCATCAGAATAGGTAAAGCAGCAGCAGCAGCAGCAATTCTAATGCAAGCATGGGAAATTAGAATGGGCGATATCGGTATGCTCAAGGGAGGGGCTTGCCTGGTTGCTCGGCGGCAAGGGCAAGGTTGTCAATGCTGTCTTCGGTCTCCGGAGCTGCGTCGGGATCTATCGAGAGAGAAGAGGGGGAGGAAACAGTATAAATATATAGCAAACATGAGCATGACAAATACGATACACGGTGCTAGGGGTAGTCTAACGCAGCATCACACGTAACAGACGGAGCGGGAGAATATCTGACGATATTTCCCGGGTCTTTGGAATTATCGGACAGAGGATAAGAGGGGAACGGTTGCAAGTTCGGATAGCTAGGGACGCGTGACGGACGAACGGACCGCGTATTCAGATTCGTCTCGTCGTTCTGAGCAACTTTCATGTACAAAGTATTTTCATCTGAGCTACGGATTATTTAATATGATTTTCTAAAGTTTTATTAATTTTCTGAATTTAATTAATTATTTAAATTAACATTATCCGAAACAGTGTCTTGCTGACGTCAGCATGACGTCAGCATGACGTCAGGACCAGTGGGTCCCACCTGTCATAGGCTGTTAGGTTAATTAGTGATTAACTAATTAAATTACTGTTTAATTAACACTAACTACTTAATTAAATTAACCTAATCAGGATTAATTAACTAATTAATTAATTAATTAGTTTAATTTTTTTTATTTTTATTAAATTTTTTTTTTTACATTTTCATTTTCACACTTTTAGGGACGTGGGCCCCGGCTGTCTGTGGCTCAGGGCCAACCGAGGCGGGTTCCCGGGCGTCCGGGTGCGGGCGAGGCAAACGGGCGGGGCGCTGGCACGGCGCGGTCGGAGGAGAGGACGACGGGACGGCGACGGCGCGCGTGGGGGGGGGCCGGTGCGGGCGCGCATAAGCAAGGCGAGGCCGTGGCCGCGGCGAGGCACTCGGGGAGGGGGCGGCAGGGCGCAGCGACGTGCAGTGGCACACGGCGCCGGGGGAGGTGCGAGCGCACGCGCGCTTGTGAGGGCAGGGGCGTCCGTGCGAGGGGGCGAGCAGCGGAGGCGAGGGGAGGCGTGCGCGGCCCGGTGGTGCGAGGTGCGTGCGCCAGCGCGGTGGCGGGACGACGGCCAGGCGCGCGAGCGCGCGAGGTGTGCACGGGGGCGGGGGGGAGGAGACGAGGGAGGCAGCGCCAGGGCTCACCCCCGTTGTAGATGTGCGCCGGCGAGGCTCGGTGATGGCCGGCGATGGAGAGACGGGGACGGCGGCGTGCGACGGCGAAGGCCAAGGAGGAGCGCGCGGGGGGCTCAGGGTAGACGGCGCGGTGCAGGAGGGAGATGCAGGAGGCCGGGAGGGACGGCGCCGGCGACGTGACCCCGCGGAGGAGGACGGAGGCACGGCGGGGCGGCGACCGGCGGCGTCGGGGCCAGTTCCCCCCCCCCCCCCCCGATCTGGATCGAGGGAACGGAGAGAGGAGAGGGATTCGTTCGGGGGGGGGGGTTGGGGTGGTCGGTGGGCTAGGGTTACGGGGAGTGAGGGGATAAGGGGATGGGGTGGGCCGGCCAGGGGGGAATGGGCCGGCCTGGTTGGTGGCCTGGTGGCCAGCTGGGCCACGGCCCAGTTGGTCCGGGGGGGGCTTTTCCTTTTTTTTCTTTTCTTTATTCCTTTTTCTGTTTTGTCTTTTATTTTTAGTCCAAAAGACTTTTGTAAAATATGAGACTTGCTCCATTATTTACAGTGCATTATCTGTCACTGCTAGAAATTGGTTTGGGGTCCATATCTTTTTGTTTGGATTTTATTTAAATTGAAAAAGGATTGAATAGTGCTATGTTGCTGCTGTTTCTAGTTGTTCGAGTCCTTTTACAATTTCAACTAATGTTGCAATCATTTTTACAAATGCTATGGGAATATTTGCAACATGAGGCACATTTTGGTTTTCCAGTTTGAACAACTTTTATTTTCCACTTTCATTTAAATTTGGATTTTGAGTTAGAAGCTAAAATGCATTATGATGCAAATGATGATCATGCACTGTTAATCATGCTGACGTGGCATAATCAAAATGGGATTACTGTAGTTAACCACCGGGGGTGTTACAAATCTCCTCTACTAACAAGAATTCTCGTCCCGAGAATTAAGAAGTAGAAGGAAAAAGTTCGGGGTATTCCGCACGAAGATTATCCTCGCGTTCCCAAGTGGCTTCATTTTCAGTATGATTTGACCACTGTACCTTGAGGAACTTGGTAACCTTCTGACGGGTTCGACGTTCAGCTTCATCGAGAATGCGGATCGGATGTTCCTTATATGAAAGATCATCATGCAATTCAAGCATCTCGTGATCCACAGATCGGTGCGGAGATTCCTTGAAGCATTTACGGAGTTGCGACACATGGAAGACGTCGTGGATATGAGAGAATTGCGGCGGCAACTCCAATTTATACGCCACCTGTCCACGCCTAGCAACAATGCGGAAAGGACCAATGTAGCGCGGAGCTAACTTGCCCTTGATTCCAAAACGGTGAGTGCCCTTCATAGGTGTGACACGAAGATAAGCTTGATCACCAGGTTGATAAGTCAAACCCCATCGTTTGCGATCATAGTTGCTCTTCTGGCGGTCCTGAGCTACCTTGAGGTTTTCACGGATGATATGGACTTGTTCTTCGGCGTGTTGAATAATATCCGGTCCAACAAGAGGTCGTTCCCCAGTTTCTGACCAATTCAGAGGGGTTCGACACTTACGTCCATAGAGAACTTCAAAGGGGGCCATTTTCAAGCTGGCTTGATAGCTGTTGTTATAGGAGAACTCGGCATATGGAAGAAATTCTTCCCACTTCTTGCCAAATGAAATAACACAAGCCCGAAGCATGTCTTCAAGCACTTGATTGACTCGTTCAACTTGGCCTTGGGATTGGGGGTGATAAGCTGAACTCCAGGTAATATGAGTTCCCATAGCTGTTTGGAAACTTTCCCAGAATTTTGAGGTGAAAAGACCGCCACGGTCCGAACTGATCTCCTTCGGAATACCGTGGAGTGATACAATTCTGGAGATATACAACTCTGCTAACTGACTAGCAGTGATTGTCTCCTTGACAGGCAGAAAGTGTGCAACTTTAGAGAGTTGGTCGACAACGACAAGAATAGCATCATGACCCTTCTGTGACCTGGGAAGTGCTGTAACGAAATCCATCTGAACCTTATCCCATTTCCATAAAGGAATAGGAAGTGGTTGCAGAATTCCAGCAGGCTTCTGATGTTCTGCTTTAACGCGTCGCCACACATCACATTCAGCAACATATCGAGCAATGTCTTGCTTCATTCTAGACCACCAGTACCTTTGACGGAGATCACGATACATCTTGGTGCTACCCGGATGAATAGACAGCGGGGTATCATGTGCCTCCTTCATGACTTTGTCAGTCATAAGCTCGAAGCGAGGTACGACAATGCGGTCTCTGAAATACAAGGTTCCATCTTCAGACAGCGAGAAATCCCTGTACTTTACAAGGTGAAGGTCTTTCTTCATCAGATCAATTTCAGCATCTTTAGCTTGCGCATTCTTAACAGCTTTCTCAAGGTCTGGTTCAACAACCAAGGTTTTTAGGTATCCTTGGGGAACTATCTCGAGATTTAGCTTTCGAAGCTCTTCATACAGAAGTGGTTGCTGTAGCTGAACCTCAAGTTCGCAGCAATAGGATTTGCGGCTCAACGCATCAGCCATTACATTAGCCTTGCCAGGGGTATAAGAAATACCCAAATCATAGTCCGCAATGGTCTCCATCCATCTTTGCTGACGGAGATTCAGAGATGGCTGAGTGAACAAGTACTTCAAACTTTAATGATCCGTGTATATCTCGCAACGATTACCGAGAAGGTAATGTCGCCATAACTGCAATGCATAGATGACAGCAGCTAGTTCAAGATCATGTACCGGATAATTCTCTTCATGTGGGCGCAACTGACGAGAGCCATAGGCAATCACTTTGCGCTCTTGCATTAGGATACAGCCTAATCCTTCACGGGATGCGTCACAATAGATCACAAAGTCTTTGCGAGAATCTGGAGGAGCAAGTACTGGGGCAGACGTTAGCTTGTCTTTGAGTGTTTGAAAGCTTTCCTGACATTTTTCTGTCCATTCAAACTTAACGCCCTTGTGAAGCAGATCAGTCAAAGGCTTAGCAATCTTAGAAAAAATCTCGACAAAACGACGGCAATAACTTGCAGCGGAAGCGTAGTGGGCCCATAACCCACAGGTCCCAGGATCGAAACCTGGCTCTGATACCAACTTGTGACGCCCCCGTCCCGACCGTGCACTAATCATACACGCAAATGCACACGATCAAGCCTAAGGACTCACGGGAAGATATCACAACACAACTCTAAAACATAAATAAAGTCATACAAGCTTTATATTACAAGCCAGGGGCCTCGAGGGCTCGAATACATAAGCTTGCGTACAAGCGTCAGCGGAAGCATCAGATATCTGAGTACAGATATAAAAGAGAAACAGAAAGGCCTTTAGAAAGGCGGGGCAAAATAAAACACTATGATCGAAAGGCGCAGGCCTCCTGCCTGGGACCCTCCGATCCTACTCCTGGTCGTCAGTCAACTCGTAGTAGTATCCATCCTCTGGGTAGTAGTAGTAACGATCGTCGGGGCATCTGTCTCAGGGGGCTCCGTCCTCTGGTCACGTCAAACTGATATGGGGAGAAAAAAGGAAAACAAAGCAACCGTGAGTACTCAGAAGTACTCAGCAAGCAAGGATCTACACTACATATGCAACATTTTCAAGGGGAGGCTGTATATGTGGACTGGGCTGCAGAAATGCCAGAATTAGAGAGAAGGCCTAGTCCTATCGAAGACTAGCATCTTCAGCGGTCTTGCAGCAGTAGAAGAGAGTAGAACAATACCATATAATGTAGCAGTAATAATATCAACCTCAGCCAGAGATCCTTTCTCGACTCCCTGCGAGAAAGCAATCCCAGAGCCATACATTCATCAACCTCGTCCTGAGATCCCTTCTCGACTCCCTGCGAGAAGCAATCCCAGAGCCATATATACAGGTCTCATCACAGGTATCCAGTTCTAAATTGTATCAATCAGGATACAACTCCGAGTGTCCTTTACCGTAGGACCGGCTATCGATAGAAGTGTTCTTCCCTGCAGGGGTGCACCAACTTACCCAACACGCTCGATTAACTTCGGCCGGACACACTTTCCTGGGTCATGCCCGGCCTCGGCCAAACGACACATCGCAACCCTACCTACAGCTCAGCAGAGAGGTCCCCGTCGGTCTACATACTAAGCGCTCAGAGGTCTTGGGCCATCGCCCTGTGCACTTCGAGTCGTTGCGTGTAGGGGGAAGCCAGGCACCAGGGGGGCGCCGGTCCGTCCCGGCCGCAAGGCTGAACTAGACGTCTGACAGAGCTTTCGGCTGATGCTACGATGCAGAACGCCCATACTATGCCCACGTGATGGTTAGTGCTATCAGACCAGAGGCCTGCTCGGATCAAATATCCAAATCGCTAGGACTAGGGGCTTGCGGTAACGAGCAGAGACTCACGAAAGATGTGACCCCGTCGCCCCGTCTCGAGGACTTGCGGCAAGGGTTAAGAATGCCCGGCCGTGCCTCGTATTCACCACTCGGGCACCACACTGGCAACCCGCCTTCACATCACACGCGGGTACCCCTAAGGGTCGACCCGCCTTTCCAAGTAACAATGTAAGGTCCAAATATCCGTGTGTCCATAACATCAGGGAATCCGAGGTATCACCCTCATTGAATTCCCACTCGATGTATCCGTCAAGGTGAACTAGGAGGAATCACCCTCACTGGGTCCACACTTGAGGTGTTGTACGACAGCGTCGTTATCGGAAGCAGTGAAGGAGGAATCACCCTCGATGACCACGACCGAATAACTACTCTACAGAGTTAACATCAGAAGTGCTACATGAGGTTTCACCCTCGACACTCGATAGTAACGCTGCAGTGTCGTTACAACTAAGGGGGGTGATGTGCGGTGTCGGGTCCTGGTCTTCAATCCCATTGATCGGGTCTTCTGACGATCCAGCGCGGCAGTCGGGATAAGTGGGGTCACTGATAGGTCTCTACCCAGCCTAGACTAAACAGTTTAGGATATGTAGGAAATTATCAACAGCAGGTTACAATGAACAGGCTATGCATCAGAATAGGTAAAGCAGCAGCAGCAGTAATTCTAATGCAAGCATGAGAAATTTAGAATGGGCGATATCGGTATGCTCAAGGGAGGGGCTTGCCTGGTTGCTCGGCGGCAAGGGCAAGGTCGTCTATGGTGTCTTCGGGATCCGGAGCTGCGTCGGTCTCGGGGACGACGTCGGTGTCGGGGTCTAACGAGAGAGAAGAGGGGAAGGAAACAGTATAAATTCACAGCAAACCATGAGCAACGCAAAGTACAGCATGACAATATGCAGTGCCGGGTGTGTTCTAACGTGTGGTTGCACGTCACCGAGGAAGGAGGAATCCATCCGGGAATGTTTTCCCGGTTCCGGACATTTGTCAGACAGATGACCGGAGAGGAACGGTTGCATGTTCGGATAGCTAGGGACGTGTGGCGGGCGAACGGACCGCGTATTCAGATTCGTCTCGTCGTTCTGAGCAACTTTCATGTACAAAGTATTTTCATCTGAGCTACGGATTATTTTATATGATTTTCTAAAGTTTTTATTAATTTCTGGAAATTAATTAATTATTTAAATTAACATTATCCGAAACAGTGTCATGCTGACGTCAGCATGACGTCAGGACCAGTGGGTCCCACCTGTCATAGGCTGTTAGGTTAATTAGTGATTAACTAATTAAATTACTGTTTAATTAACACTAACTACTTAATTAAATTAACCTAATCAGGATTAATTAACTAATTAATTAATTAATTAGTTTAATTATTTTTATTATTATTATTATTATTATTTTTTTTAATTCGTTCTGGGCCGTGGGCCCCTATGTCAGTGGGCTGGGCGGACATGTCCGCGGCGTGCACGTCTGGGCGCCGGACATGTCCGGAGCGTGCCCATTTGGGACCGACATGTCCGGTGCCCAAATGGCACGCGCGGGCGCCATGACGGGGGGGGGGGGGGGCGCGGAGACGGACAGGCAAAGGGGGGCGCGCAGCGGCGCGGTCGGAGGAGATGACGACGGGACGGCGACGCGCGCGTGGGGGGGGCGCCGGTGCGGGCCGCATAAGCAAGGCGAGGCCGTGGCCGCGGCGAGGCACTCGGAGGGGGCGGCAGGCGCAGCGACGTGCAGTGGCACACGGCGCCGGGGGATGTGCGACGCACGCGCGCTTGTGAGGGCAGGGGCGTCCGTGCGAGTGGGGCAGCAGCGGAGGCGAGGAGGCGTGCGCGGCCCGGTGGTGCGAGGTGCGTGCGCCACGCGTTGGCGGGACGACGGCCAGGCGCGCGAGCGCGCGAGGTGTGCACGGGGCGGGGGGGAGGAGACAGGGAGGCACGCCAGGGCTCCCCCCCGTTGTATGTTGCGCCGGCGAGGCTCGGTTGCCGCGATGGAGAGACGGGGACGGCGGCGTGCGACGGCGAAGGCCAAGGAGAGCGCGCGGGGGGCTCAGGGTGACGGCGCGGTGCAGAGGGAGATGCAGGCGGCCGGGATGGACGCGCCGGCGACGTGACCCCGCGGAGGAGGACGGAGGCACGGCGGGGCGGCGACCGCGGCGGTCGGGGCCAGTTCCCCCCCCCCCCCCCCGATCTGGATCGAGAGGACGGAGAGAGGAAGGGATTCGTTCTGGGGGGTGGTGGGGTGTCGGTGGGCTAGGGTTACGGGGATTGAGGGGATAAGGGGATGGGTGGGCCGGCCAGGGGGGATGGGCCGGCCTGTTTGGTGGCCTGGTGGCCAGCTGGGCCACGGCCCAGTTGGTCCGGGGGGGGCTTTTCCTTTTTTTTCTTTTCTTTATTCCTTTTTCTGTTTTGTCTTTTATTTTTTAGTCCAAAAGACTTTTGTAAAATATGAGACTTGCTCCATTATTTAACAGTGCATTATCTGTCACTGCTAGAAATTGGTTTGGGGTCCATATCTTTTTTGTTGGATTTATTTAATTGAAAAAGGATTGAATAGTGCTATGTTTCTGCTGTTTCTAGTTGTTCGAGTCCTTTTTACAATTTCAACTAATGTTGCAATCATTTTTACAAATGCTATGGGAATATTTGCAACATGAGGCACATTTTGGTTTTCCAGTTTGACAACTTTTATTTTCCACTTTCATTTAAATTTGGATTGGTTAGAAGCTAAAATGCATTATGATGCAATGATGATCATGCACTGTTAATCATGCTGACGTGGCATAATCAAAATGGGATTACTGTAGTTAACCACCGGGGGTTGTTACAACATCTCCTCTACTAACAAAATCTCGTCCCGAGAATTAAGAAGTGAAGGAAAAAGTTCGGGGTATTCCGCACGAAGATTACCTCGCGGTCCCAAGTGGCTTCATTTTCAGTATGATTTGACCACTGACCTTAGAGACTTGGTAACCTTCTGACGGGTTCGCCGTCCAGCTTCATCGAGAAGTGCGGATCGGATGTTCCTTATATGAAAGATCATCATGCAATTCAAGCATCTCGTGATCCACAGATCGGTGCGGAGATTCCTTGAAGCATTTACGAGTTGCGACACATGGAAGACGTCGTGGATATGAGAGAATTGCGGCGGCAACTCCAATTTATACGCCACCTGTCCACGCCTAGCAACAATGCGGAAAGGACCAATGTAGCGCGGAGCTAACTTGCCCTTGATTCCAAAACGGTGATTGCCCTTCATAGTGTGGACACAAGATAAGCTTGATCACCAGGTTGATAATTCAAACCCCATCGTTTGCGATCATAGTTGCTCTTCTGGCGGTCCTGATCTACCTTGAGGTTTTCACGGATGATATGGACTTGTTCTTCGGCGTGTTGAATAATATCCGGTCCAACAAGAGGTCTTTCCCCAGTTTCTGACCAATTCAGAGGGGTTCGACACTTACGTCCATAGAGACCTTCAAAGGGGGCCATTTTCAAGCTGGCTTGATAGTTGTTGTTATAGGAGAACTCGGCATATGGAGAAATTCTTCCCACTTCTTGCCAAATGAATAACACAAGCCCGAAGCATGTCTTCACACTTGATTGACTCGTTCAACTTGGCCTTGGGATTGGGGTGATAAGCTGAACTCCAGGTAATATGAGTTCCCATAGCTGTTTGGAAACTTTCCCAGAATTTTGAGGTGAAAAGACCGCCACGGTCCGAACTGATCTCCTTCGGAATACCGTGGAGTGATACAATTCTGGAGATATCACAACTCTGCTAACTGACTAGCAGTGATTGTCTCCTTGACAGGCAGAAAGTGTGCAACTTTAGAGAGTTGGTCGACAACGACAAGAATAGCATCATGACCCTTCTGTGACCTGGGAAGTGCGGTAACGAAATCCATCTGAACCTTATCCCATTTTCCATAAAGGAATAGGATGGTTGCAGAATTCCAGCAGGCTTCTGATGTTCTGCTTTAACCTTCGCCACACATCACATTCAGCAACATATCGAGCAATGTCTTGCTTCATTCTAGACCACCAGTACCTTTGACGGAGATCACATACATCTTGGTGCTACCCGATGAATAGACAGCGGGGTATCATGTGCCTCCTTCATGACTTTGTCAGTCATAAGCTCGAAGCGAGTGACGACAATGCGGTCTCTGAAATACAGGTTCCTCTTCAGACAGCGAGAAATCCCTGTACTTTACAAGGTGAAGGTCTTTCTTCATCAGATCAATTTCACTCTTTAGCTTGCGCATTCTTAACAGCTTTCTCAAGGTCTGGTTCAACAACCAAGGTTTTTAGGTATCCTTGGGGAACTATCTCGAGATTTAGCTTTCACTCTTCATACAGAAGTGGTTGCTGTAGCTGAACTCAAGTTCGCAGCAATAGGATTTGCGGCTCAACGCATCAGCCATTACATTAGCCTTGCCAGGGGTATAAGAAAATACCCAAATCATAGTCCGCAATGGTCTCCATCCATCTTTGCTGACGGAGATTCAGAGATGGCTGAGTGAAAGTACTTCAACTTTAATGATCCGTGTATTCTCGCAACGATTACCGAAGGTAATGTCGCCATAACTGCAATGCATAGATGGACAGCAGCTAGTTCAAGATCATGTACCGGATAATTCTCTTCATGTGGGCGCAACTGACGAGAGCCATAGCATCACTTTGCGCTCTTGCATTAGATACAGCCTAATCCTTCACGGGATGCGTCACAATAGATCACAAAGTCTTTGCGGAATCTGGAGGAGCAAGTACTGGGGCAGACGTTAGCTTTGTCTTTGAGTGTTTGAAAGCTTCCCTGACATTTTTCTGTCCATTCAAACTTAACGCCCTTGTGAAGCAGATCAGTCAAGGCTTAGCAATCTTAGAAAAAATCTCGCAAAACGACGGCAATAACTTGCAGCGAGCGTATGTGGGCCCATAACCCACAGGTCCCAGGATCGAAACCTGGCTCTGATACCAACTTGTGACGCCCCCGTCCCGACCGTGCACTAATCATACACGCAATGCACACGATCAAGCCTAAGGACTCACGGGAAGATATCACAACACAACTCTAAAACTAAATAAAGTCATACAGCTTTATATTACAAGCCAGGGGCCTCGAGGGCCTCGAATACATAAGCTTGCGTACAAGCGTCAGCGGAAGCATCAGATATCTGAGTACAGATATAAAAAGAAACAAAGGCCTTTAGAAAGGCGGGGCAAAATAAAACACTATGATCAAGGCGCACCTCCTGCCTGGGACCCTCCGATCCTACTCCTGGTCGTCATCAACTCGTAGTAGTATCCATCCTCTGGTATGTAGTAACGATCGTCGGGCATCTGTCTCAGGGGCTCCGTCCTCTGGTCACGTCAAACTGATAGGGGAGAAAAGAAAACAAAGCAACCACGTGAGTACTCAGAAGTACTCAGCAAGCAAGGATCTACACTACATATGCAACATTTTCAAGGGAGGCTGTATATGTGGACTGGGCTGCAGAAATGCCAGAATTAGAAGAAGGCCTATTCCTATCGAAGACTAGCTCTTCAGCGGTCTTGCAGCAGTAGAAGAGAGTAGAACAATACCATATAATGTAGCAGTAATAATATCAACCTCAGCCAGAGATCCTTTCTCGATCTCCTGCGAGAAAGCAATCCCAGAGCCATACATTCAACACACCTCGTCCTGAGATCCCTTCTCGACTCCCTGCGAGAAGCAATCCCAGAGCCATATATACAGGTCTCATCACAGGTATCCAGTTCTAAATTGTATCAATCAGGATACACTCCGAGTGTCCTTTACCGTAGACCGGCTATCGATAGAAGTGTTCTTCCCTGCAGGGGTGCACCAACTTACCCAACACGCTCGATTAACTTCGGCCGGACACACTTTCGGGTCATGCCCGGCCCCGGCCAAACGACACATCGCAACCCTACCTACGCTCAGCAGAGAGTCCCCGTCGGTCTACTACTAAGCGCTCAGAGGTCTTGGGCCATCGCCCTGTGCACTTCGAGTCGTTGCGTGTAGGGAAGCCAGGCACCAGGGGGGCCCCGTCCGTCCGGCCGCAAGGCTGAACTAGACGTCTGACAAGCTTTCGGCTGATGCTACGATGCAGAACCCCATACTATGCCCACGTGATGGTTAGTGCTATCAGACCAGGCCTGCTCGGATCAAATATCCAATCGCTAGGACTAGGGGCTTGCGGTAACGAGCAAAGACTCACGAAAGATGTGACCCCGTCGCCCGTCTCGAGGACTTGCGGCAAGGGTTAAGAATGCCCGGCCGTGCCTCGTATTCACCACTCGGGCACCAAACTGGCAACCCCCTTCACATCACACGCGGGTACCCTAAGGGTCGACCCGCCTTTCCAAGTAACATGTAAGGTCCAAATACCGGTGTGTCCATAACATCAGGGAATCCGAGGTATCACCCTCATTGAATTCCCACTCGATGTATCCGTCAAGGTGAACTAGGAGGAATCACCCTCACTGGGTCCACCTTGAGGTGTTGTACGACAGCGTCGTTATCGGAAGCAGTGAAGGAGGAATCACCCTCGATGACCACGACCGATAACTACTCTACAGAGTTAACATCAGAAGTGCTACATGAGGTTTCACCCTCGACACTCGATAGTAACGCTGCAGTGTCGTTAACACTAAGGGGGGTGATGTGCGGTGTCGGGTCCTGGTCTTCAATCCCATTGATCGGTCTTCTGACGATCCAGCGCGGCAGTCGGGATAAGTGGGGTCACTGATAGGTCTCTACCCAGCCATACTAAACAGTTTAGGATATGTAGGAAATTATCAACAGCAGGTTACAATGAACAGCTAGTGCATCAGAATAGGTAAAGCAGCAGCACATTAATTCTAAGCAACATGAGAAATTTAGAATGGGCATATCGGTATGCTCAAGGGAGGGGCTTGCCTGGTTGCTCGGCGGCAAGGGCAAGGTCGTCTATGGTGTCTTCGGGATCCGGAGCTGCGTCGGTCTCGGGGACGACGTCGGTGTCGGGGTCTACGAGAGAGAAGAGGAAGGAAACAGTATAAATTCACAGCAACCATGAGCAACGCAAAACAGCATGACAATATGCAGTGCCGGGTGTGTTCTAACGGTGTGGTTGC
Organism: Thinopyrum elongatum; assembly: GCA_011799875.1. NCBI lineage: Eukaryota > Viridiplantae > Streptophyta > Magnoliopsida > Poales > Poaceae > Thinopyrum > Thinopyrum elongatum. The sequence continues at coordinate 54,370,983 of CM022297.1, forward strand.
ACGTCACCGAGGAAGGAGGAATCCATCCGGGAATGTTTTCCCGGTTCCGGACATTGTCAACAGATGACCGGAGAGGAACGGTTGCATGTTCGGATAGCTAGGAGGGGTGGCGGGCGAACGGACCGCGTATTCAGATTCTTCTCGTCGTTCTGAGCAACTTTCATGTACAAAGTATTTTCATCTGAGCTACGGATTATTTATATGATTTTCTAAAGTTTTTATTAATTTCTGGAAATTAATTAATTATTTAAATTACATTATCCGAAACAGTGTCATGCTGACGTCAGCATGACGTCAGGACCAGTGGGTCCCACCTGTCATAGGCTGTTAGGTTAATTAGTGATTAACTAATTAATTACTGTTTAATTAACACTAACTACTTAATTAAATATAACCTAATCAGATTAATTAACTAATTAATTAATTAATTAGTTTAATTATTTTTATTATTATTATTATTATTATTTTTTTTAATTCTTTCTGGGCCGTGGGCCCCTATGTCAGTGGGCTGGGCGGACATGTCCGCGGCGTGCACGTCTGGGCGCCGGACATGTCCGAGCGGCCCATTTGGACCGGACATGTCCGTTGCCCAAATGGCACGCGCGGGCGCAGACGGGGGGGTGGGGGGCGCGGACGGACGAGGCAAACGGCGGGCGCTGGCACGGCGCGGTCGGAGGAGAGGACGACGGGACGGCGACGGCGCGCGTGGGGGGGGCGCCGGTGCGGCGCGCATAAGCAAGGCGAGGCCGTGGCAGCGGCGAGGCACTCGGGAGGGGCGGCAGGGGCGCAGCGACGTGCAGTGGCACACGGCGCCGGGGGAGGTGCGAGCGCACGCGCGCTTGTGAGGGCAGGGCGTCCGTGCGAGGGGGCGAGCAACGGAGGCGAGGGGAGGCGTGCGCAGCCCGGTGGTGCGAGGTGCGTGCGCCAGCGCGGTGGCGGGACGACGGCCAGGCGCGCGAGCGCGCGAGGTGTGCACGGGGCGGGGGGGAGGAGGACGCGGGAGGCACGCCAGGGGCTCACCCCGTTGTAGATGCGCCGGCGAGGCTCGGTGATGGCCGGCGATGGAGAGACGGGGACGGCGGCGTGCGACGCGAAGGCCAAGGAGGAGCGCGCGGGGCTCGGGGTAACGGCGCGGTGCAGGAGGGAGATGCAGGAGGCCGGGAGGGACGGCGCCGGCGACGTGACCCCGCGGAGGAGGACGGAGGCACGGCGGGGCGGCGACCGGCGGCGTCGGGGCCAGTTCCCCCCCCCCCCCCGATCTGGATCGAGAGAACGGAGAAGGAGAGGGATTCGTTCGGGGGGTGGTGGGGTGTCGGTGGGCTAGGGTTAGGGGAGTAGGGGATAAGGGGATGGGGTGGGCCGGCCAGGGGGGAATGGCCGGCCTGGTTGGTGGCCTGGTGGCCAGCTGGGCCACGGCCCAGTTGGTCCGGGGGGGGGGCCTTTTCCTTTTTTTTTTTTTTCTTTATTCCTTTTTCTGTTTTGTCTTTTATTTTTAGTCCAAAAGACTTTTGTAAATATGAACTTGCTCCATTATTTACAGTGCATATCTGTCACTGCTAGAAATTGGGTTTGGGGTCCATATCTTTTTGTTTGGATTTTATTTAAATTGAAAAAGGATTGAATAGTGCTATGTTGCTGCTGTTTCTAGTTGTTCGAGTCCTTTTACAATTTCAACTAATGTTGCAATCATTTTTACAAATGCTATGGGAATATTTGCAACATGAGGCACATTTTGGTTTTCCAGTTTGAACAACTTTTATTTTCCACTTTCATTTAAATTTGGATTTTGAGTTAGAAGCTGAAATGCATTATGATGCAAATGATGATCATGCACTGTTAATCATGCTGACGTGGCATAATCAAAATGGGATTACTGTAGTTAACCACCGGGGGTGTTACAGAAGCCACTAGTGAAATCTACGACGCTCGAGTCTATCTTTTACCATATTGTTTTCAGATCTATTTTTCACCGCATTTGTTTTCAGATCTATTATTCCAAAAACCCAAAAATACTTTGCTGCACTTTTTATTTGCATCTTTTATTTTGCGTTTTTTATTCAGATCTATTTATCTAACTACATACAAACCAATCTATCTTTTTACCGAGGAGGGATTGACAACCCCTCTTACGCGTTGGGTTGCGAGGATTTGTTTTTTGTCTGCAGATACCGTTTACATAGTATTGCTTGGTTCTCCTACTGCATTGATACCTTGGTTTCATAACTGAGGGAAATACCTACCGTAGCTGTACTGCATCATCCCTTCCTCTTTGGGGAAATACCGACGCAGTTTCAAGCCGCATCAAAAGGGATTTCTGGCGCCGTTGCCGGGGAGGATCAGGTCAAGATAGTCTCCCGTCAACTTGCCAATTTCTGGCGCCATTGCCGGGGAGACATCATCAACATCTATTAGGTTCCTAATCCCAAATCTCATATCATTGAAATTTACATTATTTGTCATTTGCCTCTCGTTTTCATCTCCCCCACTTCAAAAATTTTGTCGTTTTATTTGCCTTCTCTTTTTCGTTCGCCTTTTTTTTCAGATCTCTTGTTTTCTTGAACTCGTCATCATGAGTGAGTTTGGTCTGGCAGAAACAGATGATGGCCTAACTCCTAAAATTGGACGATCTGGCAATCTGGATGCTAAAACTTTTGTTTTGGGGCAAGGAAACGCTATAGGAAAAGAAACTATCCCATAATTCTTCAATTGTGTTGGAAATTTGACCGTTGATGATGGTCCTATACAAATGAGAACTTAATCTTATGCGGAAACTATTTCAGCACTAGTTCTGAAACTTGAAAATAGATTTATCCATACTCATCCTACCTTGCAAAGATTGTTTTATGAGCTACCCATTATAAAGGATCCGAAAGCTGAAAAGCTAGCTACCGTTATTCTCATGAATGAATTTGATCACATAGTACGGGAAGCTAGGGAAATTTTTTATTTTTATGGCATGAACCATGAAAAACGGGTAATAAATGAGATCCTTTACAATAGTGATTATGTGTTGAGACATTTGCTTGGAAATAATCAAATTTTTTATGAGAATCTTAAAAAGGAAGTCCCCATTTTAGATATGATTCAACAAGTTTTCAATGACGTTAATCAACAATATTCTTGGATCATGGCCGGAAATCAAAGGGGATACGTAGATTCGTAACTTGATAATGCTAAATCTTCTATGGATATTATGTTTCAAGTTATATTTGCAAAACCTCCTGACAAAAACAAATCTATGGAAAATAAGAAGAAAGATGACAATACTTGAATCTATGAATTATGCCTAGCTAGGGGCATAAAACGATAGCACTTGTTGGGAGGCAACCCAACGAATAAAATTTATTTTTGCCTTTTTCTTTCTGTTATTGAGTGGTTGCACAATTATGCTTCAGTTATGATTGTGTTTTTTATGTTTTAATTAGCATTTGTGTCAATTAAATCCTTTGGAATAGCTTTGGTGATAGTTGATTTGATCCTGTTGAAAAACATAAACTTTTGCGTCCAGTAATAGAATTGTTTAAATTCACAGAAGCGACAAACAATTCTGAACTTTTTACACAGGATTTATATACAAATCTCCTCTGTTGTCCTAATTTTTCAGATTTTTGAAGTTACACAAGTATGATAACATTCTCATCTTTACAGATTGTTTAGTTTTTGACAGATTCTATTTTCTTTGCATTGTGTGCTTATTTTGATGAATCTATGGATTGTATTGGAGGGTATAAGCCATGGTAAAGTTAGAATACAATAGATATAATGCAATAACAAAATTTGAATGGGTTTGCAATAGTACTTAAAGTAAAGATTTGTTTTCTTATACTAACGGATCTCACGAAGGTTTTGTTAAGTTCTGTGTGATTGAAGTTTTCAAGTTTTGGGTGAGATCACGATGGATGAACGAATATGGAGTGTTAAGAGACTAAGTTTGGGGATGCCCCATGGCACCCCAAGTTAATATTCAAGGAGAACCAAGCAACTAAGCTTGGGGATGCCCGGAAGGCATCCCCTCTTTCTTCTAACGACCATCGGTATTTTACTTGCAGCTATATTTTCATTCGTCACATATCATGAGTTTTGCTTGGAGCATCTTGTATTATATGAGTCTTTGCTTGTTTTGCTTTTTAGTTTGTCACAAGTATCCTTGCGGGACACAACTATTTGAGAGAGCCAAAATTATGCTATGATTTGTTAGAATTGCTCTATATGCTTCACTTAAATTTTTTGAGCTATGGAATTGGTCTAGTGCTTCACTTATAACTTTTTGAGCACGGTGTGCTTTATTATTTCTGAAGAAATCCTCTCATGCTTAACTTAGATTAATTTGAGAGTTAGTAAATTTTTGAAGAAATTATCTCATGCTTCACTTATATTATTTTGAGAGATGAATTTTTTTTATGCTCATGTTCTTCACTTAAATTTATTTGAGCTTGTCAAAAGTAATTGCAACATATGAAATTAGTCCCAAAGTGATAGATATTCAAGAGGGATATAATAAAAACTTTCATGAAGATCATTGGACAAAATAAATTTGATTCTTTGTAATAGTTTTGAGATATGATGATAGTAATATATGAGTCATGTTGGTGAGTAATTATGCTCTAGTAAGAATATTGGTGTTAAGGTTTGTGATTCCCTATGCAAGGATGAAAGTAAATAGTTATGAAATGAAATTGCATCATACTTGTGGTGCATTATTCGGTGTTAGTTATGCTCAATGCTCGTTTATGTGAACTTTTGTTTCTTGGTTGGTTGCTTCTCATTCTTTTTGCTAGCCTCTACTTGTACTAAGTAGAAATACTACTTGTGCATCCAAAATCCTTAAACCCAGTTTTGCCATATGAGTCCACCATACCTACCTATATGCGGTATTTTCGTGCCGTTCTAAGTAAATTTGTATGTGCCAACTCTAATTTTCAAAATGAATTTCCATTTTGTTTGCCTGTACCGCTCATGAAGTGGCAGGGGTGGCCAATATTTTCCATGCTAGATATGTTATTCTCAAGATGAGTGTTTATTCACTTGTCATTGCACGAGAGTGTGGCGGTAATAGGGATGCCCAGTCCCAAAATGAAAAAGAAATTTACTTTATGTTGTCAAATAATAAATTCCTTGGAAAGTATTGGTATGGACGGTGATACGTCTCCAAGGTATCTATAATTTTTGATTGTTCCATGCTGTTATATTATCATTCTTGGATGTTTTACAACCATTTTATAGCAACTTTATATCATTTTTTGGGACTAACCTATTGACATAGTGCCCAGTGCCAGTTGCTATTTTCTGCTTGTTTTTACTTCACAGGAAATCAATACCAAACGGAGTCCAAACGCAGCGAAACTTTTTGGAGATTTTTTTGGACCAGAAGACATCCAGTGGGCCAAAGAAGTACCGAAGAGGGGGCCCGAGGTGAGCACAAGACACCACAGCGCGCCTGGGCCCCCAGGCACGCCCTGATGGGTTGTGCCCATCTCGGTGACCTCCCGCACCGCCTCTTTGCTCTATAAATACCCCAATATTCCAGAAACCGTAGGGGAGTCGACGAAAATCAATTCCAGCCACCGCAAGTTCCAGAAACCACAGATCCAATCTAGACACCATCACAGAGGGGTTCATCATCCTCATTGGTGCCTCTTCGATGATGCGTGAGTAGTTCATTGTAGACCTACGAGTCCATAGTTAGTAGCTAGATAGCTATCTCTCTCTCTTTTGATTCTCAATACAACGGTCTCTCGGAGATCTATTTGATGTAACTCTTTTTTGCGGTGTGTTTGTTGGGATCCGATGAACTTTGAGTTTATGATCAGATCTATGTTTTTATCCATGAAAGTTATTTGAGTCTTTTGATTTCCTATATGCATGATTACTTATAGCCTCGTATTTCTTCTCTGATATTTGGGTTTTGTGTGGCCAACTTGATCTATTTATCTTGCAATGGGAAGAGGTGCTTTGTGATGGGTTCGATCTTACGGTGCTTGGTCCTAGTGACAGAAGGGGAAACGACACGTATGTATCGTTGCTATTAAGGATAACAAGATGGGGTCTATTTCTACATAAATAGATCTTGTCTACATTATGTCATCGTTCTTATTGCATTACTCCGTTTCTCCATGAACTTAATACACTAGATGCATGCTGGATAGCGGTCGATGTGTGGAGTAATAGTAGTAGATGCAGGCAGGAGTCGGTCTACTAATCTTGGACGTGATGCCTATATAATGATCATTGCCTGGATATCATCATGATTATTTGAAGTTCTATCAATTGCCCAACAGTAATTTGTTTACCCACCATTTGCTATTTTTCTCAAGAGAAGCCACTAGTGAAACCTACGGCCCCCGGGTCTCTTCTTTAATATATTTGCTTTTATTTTCAGATCTATTAATCCAAAAATAAAAAAATACGTTGCTGCAATTTTTAATTATTTATTTTATCTCGCGTTCCCGCGAGATCTATTTATCAAATCTACTACAATTTTACCTATCCTTTTACCCGTGAGGGATTGACAACCCCTCTCTTACGTCGGGTTGCAAGTATTTGTTCTTTGTGTGCAGGAGCTGTTTACGTGGTGTTGCGTGGTTCTCCTACTGGTTCAATAACCTTGGTCTCATCACTGTGGGAAATACCTACCGTTGTTGTGCTGCATCATCCCTTCCTATTTGGGGAAATTCCAACGTAGTTCAAGCAAACATCAAAAGGAATTTCTGGCGCCTTTGCCGGGGGGACATCATCAACATCTACGAGGTTCCTAATCACAAATCTCATCTCCTTGAAATTTATATTATTTGCCATTTGCCTCTAGTTTTCATCTCCCCCACTTCACAACATTTGCCGTTTTATTCGCCCCTCTTTTTCGTTCGCCGTTTTCTCGCCAGATATCATGTTTACTTGTGTTGCCATGTGCCCTCTATTTGCTTGCATCTTTGCTTGCTAAAAAACTATTATGGATCCTCACCCACTTGCTAATCTTTTCAAAAGATCCAATTATGATGAACCAGTTGCTAGTGAATTGAGTTCACTAGATTATCTTTATGAAGTTTTGCTTGAGATTTATGAATCTGAAAATTGTGATGAAGTGTTAAACGAAGGAATTTATAAAGTGATTCATGATAGCTCCTTGAATGAAAAGCATGATTGCAATGATGTTATTATAAATTCTATTAATGTCAATTATGCTAATAATATGCAAAAGCCGAAGCTTGGGGATGCTAATTTTTCTATGTCCACTAGTTATTGTAATTATCATGATTGGGGTGATAATGCTTCTTATGATCTTGAAAATTTATTTATGCCTCATGATGAATATGCTATTGATAATAATTTTTGCAATAGTATTGAAAGTGGGTTTGGAAGAGTGTCAACTTTACGCGAAAATAATCCCACATATTTGGAGAGTTTTCAATCTTATGAATTTTTTGATAAAAGTGGGCTTGGAGAGGTCATGACTTTATTTGATGATAATCCCACTATTTTGGAAGAGTGTCAACTTTGCATGCATGTCGATCATGAAGAGAATATTTTATGTGATAGCTATATTGTTCAATTTGATTATGATCGTACATGTTATTATTATGAGAGAGGAAAATATGGTTGTAGAAATTTTCATGTTACTAATTTACCTCTCATTATGATGAGATTGCTATTGTTTCTTTCTTCTTCCTTGCATATGCTAAATATTTCTTGTCTTGATAATTTGTTTGCCTACAAAATGCCTATGCATAGGAAGCATGTTAGACTTAAATGTGTTTGTCACAAGTTTTATGATGCTCTCTTTATGCTTCAATCTTTGTCTTTTATGTGAGCATCATTGAAATCTTATGCCTAGCTAGGGGTGTAAAACGATAGCGCTCGTTGGGAGGCAACCCAACTTGTATCTTTTTGATTTTTGGTTTTCTTGCTGTTTTCAATAAAATACCCAATTATGCCTCTGGTTAGATGCGATTTTGTGGTTTAAATTAGTGTTTGTGCCAAGCAAAGCCTTTGGGATGGTTTGGGTGATAGTTGATTTCATCTTGCTGAAAAACAGAAACTTTTGCACTCAGGAAAACAATTCTTATTTTTAACAGAAGAGTGATTTTGATTTGATTCTTTTTGAAGAAGATTAATAAACAAATTGGTCACGTTTTCCCAATTTTTCAGAATTTTTGAAGTTATAGAAGTATTCGAAGTTTTTAGATTGCTACAAACTATTCTGTTTTTGACAGATTTTGTTTTCTTTGCGTTGTGTGCTTGTTTTGATGATTCTATGGTTTCCTTTGAAGAGTTTTTTCCATAGAAAAGTTGGAATACAGTAGATATAATGCAAAAATAAAATATGAATGGGTTTGCAACAGTACTTATAGTAGTGATTTGCTTTCTTATACTAACGGATCTCACGAAGGTTTTGTTGAGTTTTGTGTGATTGAAGTTTTCAAGTTTTGGGTGAGATCACGATGGATGAAGGAATAAGGATTAGCAAAAGGCTAAGCTTGGGGATGCCCGAGGCACCCCAAGGTAATATTCAAGAAGTATCAAGCAACTAAGCTTGGGGATGCCCCCGAGTGGCATCCCCTCTTTCTTCTAACGACCATCGGTATTTTACTTGGAACTATATTTTTATTCATCACATATTATGAGTTTTGCTTGGAGCGTCTTGTATGATATGAGTCTTTGCTTGTTTTTCTTTTTATTTTGAGTCTTGAATCCTTGCTGGACACACCTTTTTGAGAGAGTCAAAAATTACGCTATGCTTGCTCCTATGCTTCACTTAATTCTTTAGAGCCTTGGAATTGCTCTAGTGCTTCACTTATATCTTTTTGAGCATGGTGTGCTTTATTATTTTTGAAGAAATGCTCTCATGCTTCACTTATATTTATTTGGAGTTAGTAAAATTTTGAAGAAATTCTCTCTTGCTTCACTTAAATTAATTTGAGAGAAAGAAATATGATGCTCATGTTCTTCACTTGTATTTGTTTGAGCTTATTAAAAGCAACATATGAAATTAGTCCCAAAGTGATAGATATCCAAGGAGGATATAATAAAAACTTTCATGAAGATCATTGGACAAAATAAACTTGATTCTTTGTAATAGTTTTGAGATATGATGATAGTGATATGTGAGACATGTTGATGAGTAATTATGCTTTAGTAAGAATATTGGTGTTAAGGTTCATGATTCCCTATGCAAGCACGAAAGTCAATAGTTATGCAATGAAATTACATCCTACTTGTGGTGCATTATTCGGTGTTAGTTATGTTTAATGCTCGCGTATGAGATTTTTCATTTCTTGGTTGGATGCTTCTCAATCTTTTGCTAGCCTTCATTTTGCACTAAGTATGATCAGAACTTGTGCATCCAAATCCTTTAAACCAGTTTTTGCCATATGAGTCCACTATACCTACCTATATGCAGTATTTCTGTGCCGTTCTAAGCAAATTTTTATGTGCCATCTCTAATTTTTCAAAATAAACTTCTCTTTTGGGTGCTCGTACCGCTCACGAAACGGTAGGGGGTGGCTAATATATTTCCATGCTAGATGTGTTATTCTCACGATGAGTGTTTATTCACTTGTCATTGCACAAGAGTATGGCAAAGGTATTAGGGATGCCCAGTCCCGAAATGAAAAGTGAATTTACTTTATGTTGTCAAATAATAAATTCCTTTGAAAGTGTTGGTATGGAGGGCACCCGTGGATACGGTTAGCTATGGAAAGTGAAAGTATGGTGGAAAAAGGAATAAACTTTATTTTCTGTTTGGGAACCGCCTATGATATATCTAGCATGGAAAGTATTGGGAACTTCTCGATCGTTCTTGTTGGCAGGAAAAGCATGCCTCCCAAAATGTTTTTTATCTCGATTATTTTTTCGCTTTGAGCTCTGGCACCTCTACAAATCCCTACTTCCCTCCGCGAAGGGCCTTTCTATTTTACTTTATGCAATTTTTATTTGAGTCTCCATCTTCTCTTATAAAGCGCCAACTAAGGGGCACTATGATCGTACTTGAGCATTGGGTGTAGCTAATATGCGAGTGTATTTCATGAATGGATCAATGATTGAGCATAATGGGCTAGGGATAGCTTGCTTTAGCGTTGATATTTTGAAAGACATGGTTGCTTGTTGATATGCTTGAGTATTAAAGTCCTCATGTCAAAACTAGATTATTGCTTTGAATCATATAAAAGTCCAAATGTCCATGCTACAATGAAAAGAATATGTGATGAACATGTCAGGCAGCATTCCACATCAAAAATTCTGTTTTTATCATTTACCTACTCGAGGACGAGCAGGAATTAAGCTTGGGGATGCTGATACGTCTCCAACGTATCTATAATTTTTGATTGTTCCATGCTGTTATATTATTATTCTTGGATGTTTTACAACAATTTTATAGCAACTTTATATCATTTTTTGGGACTAACCTATTGACATAGTGCCCAGTGCCAATTGCTGTTTTCTGCTTGTTTTTTACTTCGCAGGAAATCAATACCAAATGGAGTCCAAACGCAGCGAAACTTTTTGGAGATTTTTTTTGGACGAGAAGACATCCAGTGTTCCAACGAAGTAACGAAGAGGGGGCTCGAGGTGAGCACAAGACACCAAGGCGCGCCTGGGCCCCCAGGCGCGCCCTGATGGGTTGTGCCCACCTCGGTGACCTCCCGCACCACCTCTTTGCTATATAAATAGCCCAATATTCTAGAAACCCTAGGGGAGTCGACGAAAATCAATTCCAGCCGCCGCAAGTTCCAAAAACCACAGATCCAATCTAGACACCATCACGGAGGGGTTCATCATCCTCATTGGTGCCTCTCCGATGATGCGTGAGTAGTTCATTGTAGACCTATGGGTCTGTACTTAGTAGCTAGATGGCTATCTCTCTCTCTTTTGATTCTCAATACAATGGTCTCTCGGAGATCTATTTGATGTAACTCTTTTTTGTGGTGTGTTTGTTGGGATCCGATGAACTTTGAGTTTATGATCAGATCTATGTTTTTATCCATGAAAGTTATTTGAGTCTTTTGATCTCTTATATGCATGATTACTTATAGCCTCGTATTTCTTCTCCGATATTTGGGTTTTTTTTGGCTAACTTGATCTATTTATCTTGCAATGCGAAGAGGTGCTTTGTGATGGGTTCGATCTTACGGTGCTTGATCCCAGTGACAGAAGGGGAAACGACACGTATGTATCGTTCTATTAAGGATAACAAGATGGGGTCTATATCTACATAAATAGATCTTGCCTACATCATGTCATCGTTCTTATTGCATTACTCCGTTTCTCCATGAACTTAATACACTAGATGCATGCTGGATACCGGTCGATGTGTGGAGTAATAATAGTAGATGCAGGCAGGAGTCGGTCTACTAATCTTGGACGTGATGCCTATATAATGATCATTGCCTGGATATCGTCACGATTATTTGAAGTTCTATCAATTGCCCAACAGTAATTTGTTTACCCACCATTTGCTATTTTTCTCGAGAGAAGCCACTAGTGAAACCTACGGCCCCTGGGTCTCTTCTTTAATATATTTGCCTTCGCGATCTATTTTAATTTGCTTTTATTTTCAGATCTATTAATCCAAAAATACAAAAATACCTTGCTGCAATTTTTACTTATTTATTTTATCTCGTGTTCCCGCGAGATCTATTTATCCAATCTACTACAATTTTACCTATCCTTTTACCCGTGAGGGATTGACAACCCCTCTCTTACGTCGGGTTGCAAGTATTTGTTCTTTGTGTGCAGGAGCTGTTTACGTGGTGTTGCGTGGTTCTCCTACTGGTTCGATAACCTTGGTCTTATCACTGAGGGAAATACCTACCGTTGCTGTGCTGCATCATCCCTTCCTCTTTGGGGAAATACCAACGTAGTTCAAGCAAGCATCAAACGGTACCCGTGGATATGGCTAGCCGTGGAGTGTGAAAGTATGGTGGAAAAAGGAATAAACTTTATTTTATTTTTGGGAACTGCCTATGATATATCTAGCATTGAAAGTGTTGGGAATTACTCGGTCGTTTTCGTTGACGGGAAAAGCATACCTCTCAAAATATTTTATCTATCAATTTAAGCTTTGAGCTCTGGCACCTCTACAAATCTCTACTTCCCTCTGCGAAGGCCTATCTATTTACTTTATGCAATTTTTATTTTTATTTGAGTCTCCATCTTCTCTTATAAAGCACCAACTAGGGAGCACTATGATCGTACTTGAGCATTGGATGTAGCTAATATTCGAGTGTGTTTCATGAATGTATCAATGATTGAGCATGATGGGCTAGGGATAACTTTCTTTAGTGTTCATATTTTGAAAGAAATGGCTGCTTATTGATATGCTTGAGTATTGAAGTTATCATGTGTTGGGGATATAACCCCACGGTGTAACCCGCCCACGAGGGGACGGGTTACGCTGTTGGCGACTCAACTATGAGGCTTAGAAAGGCCCAAGGAGCCAAGGCATGAAGGCCTAGAGGCGGCTTACAACGCGGGCCAGCTGAAGGCCTAAGACCCGGAGGTGGCGTGTGACCCGGAACGTTAAGCCGCCTGGCGGCGACTTGCCTAGCAAGGCAAGGCGACTTAGAATCAGGGTTGGTCACGTTATATGACCCGACCTAGACTCTTGTAACCCCAGGGCCTCGACTAGTGTATATAAAGGCGAGTCCCTGCGGCGGGTTAAACTTAAGTTACAATCGATCGAGAGCTAGGTTAAGCGATTCCGCTCCCTTATAATCGATACTCAATCAATACAACACAAAGCAGTACGTAGGCTATTACCTCGTTGGTGAGGGGCCAAACCTGGGTAAACTCGTGTCTCTCGTCCCGGTCAACCCCTTCAAGCTAATCATAGTAGCTTTGGATCCACACCTAAGTCCTTTTGCTAGGGCATCTGCTGTGTTAAACCCACGATAGTTGGCGCCCACCGTGGGGCCAGTGCACAGTGGTTTTGAGTTCTTGAAGGGATCTTTCCTAGGGATCGAGGGATACGCCGTTGGCAGGATGACCAAGAGTCGCCGCGGCAAGCTCTAAATCGACGACGCTAGCTGGGGCCCCGAGGCCAACTCAATCGGGTACGGGTACCAGGTGCCCTTCGACGGGATTCATGTCTTCATCGACAAGATTGGTGAATTAGAGCCTGAGCCAGACATCTACACCAACATCGTCAAGCCGGCTCGGCATGCGCAACCCGACAGGGTTCAACCTGGCCGGAAGCGTGTATTCATCGGATTCGCGCATGGCACGGATCTTGCGGAGGACTCTGTATCTGGAGGAGAGACTCTCATCGACTCAGGTGATGAGTCCTCGACCGGAGAGACGGGGTCGATTTACCAGCTTCAAGACAGCGGGCTTGGGGTCTATTCCGATGGTGACAGTATTCCGGACCCCTATGAGCCGTCGCTTCGGGCTGCTATCTTTATGGCTGGCACAGGGCCGGCTCTCAATTCATCAACAACTGCAGCTATGACATCTAGTTCGGCAGCTGTAACGGCCGGGGCTGGCAGTTTAGTTAGGCCGCCGGCTCAGGTTTTGTCAGATCTCTTGGGCACTTTGACAACCTTGTTAGCAACAGAGGTTACTGTGGCGAATCAAGCAGAGCATAATGCAGAGGTTGCAAAGGTGCAAGATGAGGTAGCCAAGGCCCAGGAGGATCTTAACGTAGAGAATGCCAAGATGGCAACAGAACGAGCCTAGATAGATGCCGAGTCACAGCGTATAAGGGCGGAGGCTTTTCGTTTGAGTCTGGATCAGAATGAATCCAATGTTGTTCTTCGAAGGAGGCACCAAACCCACCTGCCTTTGTAGTATGAGGCACGGAACCTTTTTAACACGCCCGGGGCAGGACCAAGTAATCCGCCCGGTACAACCCGGGCTGCAGAAGTGCCAGGGAGTGGGGCGGAGGCTCATCCTCGACTGTTAGACCCGCCCCATAGGGATCAGACCCCGCCTCGGCATTTTTCGACACCATCTGGCCATTATTCTAACCCGGTGGATAACATGATAGCAGCGGCTAGCCGGCTCAATGCGCTCCCTCTTACTGATGAGACGCCCTTCGCAGCTGAGGCGCGAAACGCAATTGAGCTCCTTCAAACAGCGGTTGCACAACAGGAGAAATATTCATACAGTCGTGACCGGGTGCACTCAACCCCCCTTCCAAGCCATAGTTACAGCCGGCGCGTTGAGTTGCCGGCGGTTTCCAGCAGTGAACGACGTCGACGACCGCCCCAGGATGACCCGCCCCGTGGGAACAACCCAACCCTTACACATGCTCAGGCAATTATGGACGAGGCCAGAGCCCGCCGGGATGCAGATGCGGCAGCGGCGGCTCAACTAGGGGCTTATCAGCAGCCTCTAGTGTCTCCTTCAGCCTCAGTAGGAGCTGGGAGAATTTCCAGGACGGTCGGAGTGCCGTGTTTAGTGCCAGCTTTGCGTAATGAACGTCTGCCTAAGGATTTCAAGGGCCCTTGCAAGGTGCCTAACTACACAGCTGATCTCCCTCCAGAGGGATGGATCGAGAGTTATGAGTTAGCCATGGAGATGTTGGATGTCAATGACGCGGTCTGTGCCAAGTACTTTACTATGATGTTGGATGGGCCAGCTCATACATGGTTAAAAGGATTGCCTCCTAATTCCATCAACTCATGGGCAGAATTGAATGCGCGGTTCATTAAAAAACTTCAAGGGACATGCAAGCAGCCTCTGACAATTATCGATCTGGATAACTGTGTGCAGCGTGAGGATGAGTCCGTCGGGTCTTAGCAATTATTCACTCATCAGATAGTATTGCGGCGGGTCAGGCGGTTCTGGTCCTAGAGAAGAACTGTCATTTTGTCCCCCTTAAGCAAAAACTCGGGCGGCTTAAGTGTCATTGCACTGACATTGGTGAGCTCATGGCGGCTCTCATTAAGTATGCAGACTCTGATAACACCAAGGACCCTGGATCCGATGATGAGAAATCCAACAAGGGTAAAAAGAGTGGCAATGGTAAGGGTCAGCAGCAGAATGTGACAGGGCATAATGGCAACAACCAGGGTAATGGTGGTAAGCGCAGACACCCCGACGGCGGGTCAGATCTAGTGGCTAACACCAACACTGGGTATAAGAACCATCACCGCAATGGTAATGGTAAGCCGCCCTTTGGCGGTGCAAAGCCTTTTAATCTTGGGGCGGCGCTTAATGACCCATGCCCGAAGCACAGTCTTCCCAATAAGCCATCCACTCTTGCTTGGAAGGACTGTTGGGTTATGCGAGAGTTCAGGAATTACAACCTCAGTCAGAATCATGGCAATAATAGTGGGCCACCCGGCGGGTTAGGATCCGGTTCACAGGGGTCCGGCTTTGGTGGCGGCGGCTCAAATTGTGGCTATCAAGATCAAGGTAACCAAGATGGTTATAACCAACAGTCTAGTCAGGGTAACCAGCAGCAAGGTAATCAGTTAGGGTATCAGAGTAATCTAAAGCTGCTCAATGGTGGCCAGTACCATGTTTTTACCACAAGTCTTTGCAAACGAGATCAGAAGATTCATAAGCGGGCGGTCCATGCGGTAGACCCGGCCGTTCCGTAGTATTTGAGATGGTCTGAGCACACGATATTGTGGAGCAGGGCGGATCACCCGCCGCGGGTTGATAACCCGGGTCAATTAGCCCTTGTGGTGGCCCCTCAAGTTGGTGGCTATAAATTCACAAAGGTGCTTATGGACGGTGGCAGCAGTATCAACATTTTATATTATGACACTTTTCGCCGGATGAACTTAACTGACAAGGATCTTAAGCCGTCTTCCACAGTCTTTCATGGTGTGGTGCCTGGTAAGTCGGCGTATCTTGTGGGAAAAATTGCCCTGGAAATAGCCTTTGGTAATGATTATGACTACAGGGTAGAGACGTTGTGGTTTGAGGTGGTCAAAATCAAGAGTCCATATCATTCTTTGTTCGGATGGCCGGCTTACGCTAAGTTTATGGCTCGCCCTTGCGATGTCTATTTACAGCTCAAGATGCCAGGGCGAAAGGGTACAATTACGATCCATGCTGATCGGAAAGTCGCCTTGGAATGTGAGGAAGGAGACGCGGCTTATGCAGAGTCAGCTTGTGCTACTGAGGAGCTGAAGTTTTACAAGGATAATGTTGACCCGGCTGATATGACCCCTCTGAAGAATCCCACCACTGAGCAAGACCCTTTGTTGAAATCTAAGTCGGCTCACGATACCAAGCAAGTTGATTTTGTCCATGGCGACTCATCTAAGCAGTTCACTGTGGGGGGCTAATATGGATCCTAAATAGGAAAGCGCTCTCATCGAGTTCATCCATGAGAATCAGGACATCTTTGCATGGAAACCTTCTGACATGCCTGGTGTACCGAGAGAATTCGCTGAGCACACTATTAATGTGGATCCTAAATTTAAGCCGGTCAAATAGTTCTTTTATCGTTTCAATGAAGAGCGACATAAGGCTATTGGAGAAGAGGTGGCCCGGCTTTTAGCGGCTGGGTTTATCGTGGAAGTTTTTCACCCCGAGTGGTTGGCTAACCCTGTGCTTGTACACAAGAAGAACGACAGATGGCTTATGTGTGTTGATTATACAGATCTTAACAAGGCATGTCCAGCTGATCTGTTTGCTCTTCCCCGTATTGACCAAATCATTGATGTAACGACGGGTTGTGAGAGCTTATGCTTCCTGAATGCTTATTCTGGTTATCATCATATCTAGATGACAGTTAAAGACCAAGAGAAGACGTCTTTCATTACGCCTTTTGGAGCTTTCTGCTATGTTTCTATGCCTTTTGGGCTCAAGAGTGCTCAGGCGACTTACCAGCGATGTGTTCAGAATTGTTTTCACAGTCATATTGGGCGCAACGTTCATGCTTATGTGGATGATATCGTGGTTAATTCCATGAAGAAGAAGACTCTCCTGGATGATCTGAAAGAAACTTTTGACAATCTTCGGGTTTATAAAATGATGCTTAACCCGGCCAAATATGTCTTTGGTGTGCCTGCAGGTAAACTGTTCGGGTTCCTGGTCTCAGAGCGGGGCGTTGAGGCTAAACCGGAGATGACAAAGGCCATCACTTCTCTTTCTAAGCCAGCGTGTGTCAATGACGTCCAGCGTTTGGCAGGTCGCATCGCGGCTTTAAGCCGGTTCATGAGTCGCCTGGGAGAGAAGGCAATTCATTTATATCAGATGATGAAGAAGACAAATCACTTTGTTTGGAGTGATGCTGCCAACGAGGCGTTTGAAGCGCTCAAGAAACATGTAGCTGAGCCGCCCATCCTTACTGCTCCCATTGAAAAAGAGCATTTGCTCATGTACGCGGCTGCTAATAATAAGGCAGTCAGCGTGGCAGTTGTTGTGGAGCGTAAGGAGGCGGGTAAGGAGTATCCAGTTCAGCGGCCGGCTTACTATGTCAGTGAGGTGTTGACTGAGTCCAAGCAACGATATCCACATTGGCAGAAACTGGTGTTTGGGGTGTTCATGGCGAGTCGCAAGTTGAAGCATTATTTTCTTGAACATCCTATTACTGTGGTCAACTCTGCTCCTTTAGGAGATATTATTCAAAACATAGAACCCACATGCCAGGTTGCTAAGTGGGCAATTGAACTTGGACCTCATAATCTATTATATAGATAAAAACAGAAGTCAAATGAGCCATTATATTAATCCACGTAGCATAAAATTATATCATCCGTTTGATTATAATAATAACGGGTGAGATTAAAAGATACTGCGTAACATCCAAAAACATAGTATATTGATCTGTCACGTGTACACAATCATAAGCTATAGGCGTGGAAGGACTTGCATGGTGTCCAAAAATAAAGACTACCATCACGTCCAAAACAAAAGACATCCAAATACATAGCAGATTGATCTGTCACGTTTACACATGCAGAAGGTATTGGCGTGGAAGGACTCCCAAAACGAGGACTTGCATCGTGTCTAAAACGAGACTATCATCACGTCCAAAAAACAAAACTTGCAGTCATTGGACTTCGTGGCCTACAATGCTTTGGTGTTGCCTCAAAAAAGGTAATACCCCAGTTTTTACCTGGAATTAAAATCCAAAACAGGAGGACACTAATATTTTGTTTTTGTTTTTTAAACCAGGATCATAAGGACTACGACCAAATTACTAGGCTAAAATATTCAAAATAAAATATGAGAGCTCCTAGAGCATGTACTAAAATAATCAACATGTACACCTAAATTAGGAAGTCTATTAACTAAAAAAATAGGAAGTTTACCACCGTAGAATCTGTAAGGCCAAAACGTAGTAGTGTAGAGAATGCCACACTTCTTAAGGGCAAGCCAACACATTGTTTATTTGAAATCCATCGTATGAAGGCTTTTTTCCATTAACTTGATATGTAGCGGTTGATGTAAGCTGAGTGCAACATCGATACGTACAAAAGGAGATCATGTCACGATTCTCTCTGGCAGTCCAGCTTACGCACGTTCCAGAAACAACGTCACGCCGGCCTCATGCTACGCCATCACGCAAGCCCACGCTCCTCCACGCTGAAGGACCAAGTCATCAGCGCCACCGCCAGGACATGTTAATAAAGCATATTGAAGTGGAATCTGTGGAGCAGCCATTAAGGCGGAGTATTGTTCGCCGGGCGGACGTGCGGAAGCCGCGGAGAGAGGCCAGGCGTGGTCGGAGCATGCAGGCCTGAGTTGTTCCTAACGATGCGGCCAGTCATCTCACTGATTGGACTACCTCATTAGGATATGGCCTTCGCTGCAGTTGATGCCACTAGCTCTGGGCCAGCAACAGCTGCGATCGTTGTCCTGTGCGGCCGACGAAATCCGGGAAGTTTATGGCGGTGCTGAATCTAGAGTACATGGGTGTCGGCAAGAGAGGAAGATCACAAACGAACTGAATAATCTTTCAGCTGCTAACTGGTATGTTTGTTTAAAAGCAAATGATTTTACGACTAGACCAAATATATATTTCTGTGAGAACTTAAATACGTATGTTATTATTTTGTAGATGGAATATTTGTGATCTTTTGGTTAAGAACATGTTTATTTCTTACAGGCATGTCTTTTCTTCGAAAAACACATGTCAATAATTCGATGTAAATATATATACACAACATGTACGCTCCTCTCACATATATAGGACGTACATAAGCATGAGAAATATTAATCCTTATTATTTTGTAGGTGGAATATTTGTGATCTTTTGGTTAAGAACATGTGTATTTCTTACAGGCATGTCTTTTGTTCAAAAAACACATGTCGATAATTCGAAGTAAATATATATACATAACATGTACGCTCCTTTCACATAGTACGAACATAAGAATGAGAAATATTAATCCTATACATTTGCGTGCATCTACCATGGACATATATGGACTTAGCAGGGAAACTAACAGAAGAAATAAGTGCAACCCCGTTGAAACATCCCATATACATCAACAATGCCAGAATACTAGGGTCGTGCGAGCGATCGTCCAACCCCCTATAAACATAGATAGAAGCCACTGAATTTATCATGTTAAGCTAGAATCCATAGTTGATCAAGATTTACTATCATATTGCTCAAACAAATAATACTAGATATATCTCTTATTAGAAGGTCAAAGAAGACAACTCAATTTATATGTGAAGTTCAAAATAATAAACAAAAATATCATAAAACATTTTTCAGTATAAACTGAACAAGAAAATTCCGAATATTAAATAAAATAAATTAGTAATCTGATTTCGATTGATTTAAATGTAAGTTGATGTTGAAAAACATGGACACACAAATAACCTATGACAAGATGATGGCTACAATGACAACCTGATGGTTTCATCAAGACGCACATTTCAACTACAATCCTTTTATATATTTAAAAATGGTAGCTAAGATAACATTTGGCCATGGGAACAAATAATGGTGGCGGTAAATAGTGATGAATGAAGGGAAGTAGAAGAGAATATAAAAATTAGTAAGGAATTATATGGTTTGCATTGCATAATGTTGATCTTTATCACATAGATGTGCTTGAAACATTAATGCAATTTGCAAAATTCTTGCCAATATTTTAGCTTCATATTTGTCTATAAATCAAATTATATATCATGTGACGACAAGAATAAGTTTTAGCCAAAAAAAAAGATGAACCCATTCATGTCAAATTTGATTTACAAATCTATTTTTTGTTAAAATATTTTTTATTAATGCAAAAGAAATGTGGATGATAAACAATTATCGAGCTCTGATGAGCACCACCGAGAATTTATTTTAGCAATTTCACATCATTCACCAACCACATTGTTTAAGAGTGAAAAATGGTGTAGAAAAAATACATAAAAATGAGATGACATCGAACCATATATATGGATCAATGGATGCATGATACTGTAATAAGAAGAAAGACAACAATGTCGTTGTTGACTACAGGAACATGTAAAAAAGCACAGCTACGTATCATAAATGTTTATATTTCCTAGGCAAATAATAAAAATATATAATGTGCAAACATAAATGCCGAGGGGCTAGAAAAGGTGGAACAATGAAATTTAAAAATTAGATAAAAAGCCTATGGCATGCATGGAGGGCCTTTTGGTCTCTTATTGTCACACATTCAATATTTACTAACAATTTTACACAAATGATGGAAATATTTCTACGAATGTTAATCATGTTTACCGAGAAGGAACATTTTGGTTATAACTTTTGGTATATAAATAATACTAGGGCTATGAATCAAATTAAATAAAATAGCTAGAGAATAACTATCAAAAAATAAAACTTTATATAGCAAATCTAGCCGCGTGAATGCGCGGGTAACTCCACTAGTTTGAAGTATGTGCCAAGAACAGCTATCAAGTCTCAAGCTTTGGTGAATTTCATCAATGATTGGACATAATTGCAGACACCTGAAGAGAAGCCCAACAGCACATATTGGACAATCCCCTTTAATGGGTCCAGGCAGTTGGACGGCTCTGGGGCTGGAATTATTTTGACTTCCCCACGAGGTGACAAATTCTGTTATGTTTTAAGATTAATGTTTCCTTGTACTAACAATGCAGCTGAGTATGAAGCTTTGCTCCAATGGCCTTCGTATGGCTAAGGAAATAAATTTAAGCCGGGTCAGGTGCCTGAGCGACTCAGACCTTGTGGTGCAGCAAGTCTCTGGCAAGTGGGACTCTAAAGACCCGCTGATGACGGCTTATCGCCGGGCGGTAGATAATATTGCTGGTCACTTTAAGGGTTATCAGGTGGATCACCTTGATTGACGGAAGAACGAGGCGGCTGATGCACTGTCCCGGCTTGGGTCTCAACGTAAGCCGTTGCCCCCTAATGTATTCCTCGATGTGTTACACAATCATTCGGTCAAGTTACCATTTGAAGAACACCTTGCTGTCCCTGACCCGGAGGCGCAGTTGGTGGCGACTCTTCATGCTATTCCTGATTGGACGTTGCCTTATCTGGCTTATATGACCCGGGGCGAGTTACCCGAAGATGAAACGTTGGCACGACAGATCACCAGGAGGTCTAAGTCTATGACTATTTTCAATGGCGAGTTACACCGATGCAGTGTGACAGGCGTGTTCCAACGCTGTATTTCTCCTGAGGAGGGCCGTGAAATTTTACGAGAGATTCATGAAGGTGATTGTGGTCATCACGCTGGCTCAAAATCTTTGGTGGTGAAAGCCTTTTGTCCTGGGTTTTATTAGTTAACGGCTCATGCTGATGCAGAGGATATTGTTAGCAAGTGCGATGGGTGTCATAAATTTTCCAGACAAGCTCATGTGCCGGCTCAGGAATTGCGTATGATCCCAATAACTTGGTCGTTTGTGGTCTGGGGGCTCAATATGGTTTGACCGTTCAAGAGGTCTAAGAATAAGAAGACCCACCTTCCGGTGGCAGTTGACAAGTTTACCAAGTGGGTTGAGGCGGAGCCAGTTAGCAATCGTGATGCAGCGACTGCAGTTCAGTTTATTAAAAAGCTGATCTTCTGTTTTGGTTATCCTCACAGTATCATCACTAATAATGGCTCTAATCTGTCTAAGGGTGCTATGAAAGAGTTCTGTCAAAGAGAGCATATCCATCTTGATGTTTCCTCCAGGGCTCATCCAGAGTCTAATGGTCAAGCAAAATGGGCTAACGAAGAAATTTTGAGAGGCATTAAGCCCCGGTTTATGG
The DNA here is from genome assembly GCA_011799875.1 of Thinopyrum elongatum. NCBI lineage: Eukaryota > Viridiplantae > Streptophyta > Magnoliopsida > Poales > Poaceae > Thinopyrum > Thinopyrum elongatum. The sequence goes on from CM022297.1 coordinate 54,393,097, forward strand.
TTCCTTTCGAACGAACGCTGGGTTGTTGGGTTGAAGAGCTCCCTTCAGTCCTTTGGAGTACCAGAACCACCCCCAATATATCAACATGCTATACGCCTTTTTTCATGGCTTATGGCGCAGAGGCGGTTCTCCCAAGCAATATCCGTCATGACTCGCCTAGGGTGGCGGCTTACGTTGAAGCTGATAATGAGACGGCACGTCACAATGCACTTGATTCTTTGGATGAAGAGCGTGATCTTGCGGTGGCCCATTCAGCAATCTATCAGCAAGACCTACGTCGCTATCACAGCCGTCGGGTTTGAAGCTGGACTTTTCAAGAGGGCGACTTAGTGCTCCGTTTGATTCAGGATCAGACAAGGATGCATAAGCTTTCACCACCCTGGGAAGGACCTTTTGTGGTCAGCAAAAATCTCAACAACGGGTCCTACTACCTCATCGACATACGAGAGAACAAAGATTCCCACACGTCTGAGAAGGAGACCAACAGGCCGTGGAACATTGCTCATCTTCGGCCTTACTACACTTGAGTCCTTGACTCTCATCATTGTATATACCTTCATCGATGTACATACCTTTTTATGAGGAGTATAATAAAGCCGGCATCCCCAAATTTCGGGGCCTCTATCGTTTCATCTCAAATTTTCTGAGTAAGAGTCATTATTGATTAGTCATCAGGTCATTTGGGGGCTTCCTGCTCTATGAGCATAGCTTCATAACCCCTCTTGATCGGCTGTTATGCCATGTTATAGGTCATTTGGGGGCTTCCTGCTCTATGAGCATAGCTTCATAACCCTCTTGATTGGCTTTTATGCCACGTTATAGGTCATTTGGGGGCTTCCTGCTCTATGAGCATAGCTTCACACTAGTAGAAAACAGGGCTTTGGTCCAGGCCGGGTAAGCGCATTAATCCCGGTTCACTCACGAACCGGGACCAAAGGGGGCATCAGTTCTGGTTCGTGAGGCCAGGGCGCCGGCCGGGCCTCGGGGGCCATTGGTCCCGGTTCTTCTGACCCATTTGGTCCCGGTTCCAGACATGAACCGGGACCAATGGGCCTCGCTCCTGGCCGACAACCTTTAGTCCCGGTTTGTGGCTGAAACCGGGACCAAATGGGGTCTGTTAGTCCTGGTTCTAGCCACCAACCGGGACTAAAGGTCTATCTTTAGTCCCGGTTGGAGGTACCAACCGGGACTTAAAAAAAATTCAATTTTTTTTTCAAATTTCAATTTTTTTCTCCCAGCCCTTTAGTCCCGGTTAGTGTCTTCAACCGGGACTAAAGGTCCATCTTTAGTCCCGGTTGGAGACACCAACCGGGACTAAAGCCTTTTACCACATTAAACTTGGAAAAATCATAACTAAATCATCCTAATTAAAAAAAATACAAATAATATATCAAAATTTGCAGAAAAAAAGAGTTATCAAAATTTCCGTTTTGACAATTTTTTAAAATCTCCAAATTCCAAAGGGAAAATAGAGTTTTTGGACGTTTTAGACGTTTTTAGGGTTTAGGGCTAGGGTTTAGATTTCAGAGTTTCGGGTTAGGTTTTATGGTTTGAACCCGAGGTGTTTACTGTTAGAATACGGTTTCGGACATTTTAAGTCCCGGGTTTAGGGTTTAGGAATTTTTTTTAAATCACAAAGTTTCAAAGGGAAAATAGAGTTTTTGGACGTTTTAGACGTTTTAGGGTTTAGGGCTAGGGTTTAGATTTCCAAGTTTAGGGTTAGGTTTTAGGGTTTGAACCTTTAGTGTTTACTGTTTAGAATAGAGTTTCGGACGTTTTAAGTCCCGGGTTTAGGGTTTTCAGAGTTCATTTGTAGTGCTTTTCAATTTCAGGCTAATTTAGCTCAAAGAATCATAAAATGCATGAAAAAATAGCAAATGAAGTCAAAAAGGGTTGAAATTTAAGGATGTGGCTTCGAATGGTTCATATTGAACACACAAAAATTCTTCAGTTGAAATAAGATTAAAAAAATGAAATATCTTTGTAACAGCTGAGTTTTCGTCCGAAACCCTGTTACTTCGAAAGAGATTGTCCAGTTTGTACATGAAGTGCATTCAGTTTTTGCCATAACCCTCTCAACTTTTTAGCACAAGCTATTTGGGTGAAATGATGATACCATACCAAGTTTCAACCTTTTCAGAGTTCATTTGTAGTGCTTTTCAATTTCAGGCTAATTTAGCTCAAAGAATCATTAAATGCATGAAAAAATAGCAAATGAAGTAAAAAAGGGTTGAAATTTAAGGATGTGGCTTTGAATGGTTCATATTGAACACACAAAAATTCTTCAGTTAATATAAGTTTAAAAAAATAAAATGTGGTCAAACAGTGGTCAAACTACTTATTCAATAAATATTAGTGTTACTAAATAATTATTGTTTTTTAGAATAATAATTTCAAACTCAAACGGTGAAGCGTGTGACATCATGGTAACATTTTTCTGATAATAATGGATATATTATTTGTCGAATTTCGATTTACAAATTTAAAGATATGAAATGAATAAATGGCATAATAATAATAATATTATTATTATTTATTTTATTTTCATTGAAATTCAATATTATTATTACTTATTTTATTTTGAACTTTTTGTATTATTTTGGATTTTTTTGATTTTTTTTAGAATTTTTGATTTTGTTGTAATTTTTTCCTTTTTTTTGAAGTATTTTTGAGTTTTTAAATTAATCATTATTGTTTGTTAATCATTGTTGTTTATTTTAATAATTGTTTACAAATCAAAAAATTAAATCATGTGACATCAAGACCTAAGGGTTAACAGGATTGATAGCTTACTATTGTCAGGAAAACAACAAGTGCAGACATGAAAACTAGGGGTGATAGAACCTGAAAGTTAAGCGTGCTCGGGCTGGAGTAGTGAGATGACGGGTGACTGGCCGGGAAGTTAGACGATTTGGAATGAGTGCTGATTAGAGATTAGGGATTAAATTCTGAAGCAGTGAGGAGGGGTGATTAGAGATTAAATTATCAAATAATTCAAAGATTTGAAAATCAGAAAAAAAAATCAAATTTTTTTTTCAAAAAAATTCCTTTATTCCCGGTTGGTGTTACCAACCAGGACTAAAGGCTCCACCTTTAGTCTCGGTTGGTAACACCAACCGGGACTAAAGGTCCTCCAGAGCCCCGCTCCAGCCGACGGCCACGTGGAGCCCCTTTAGTCCCGGTTCGTAAGCGAACCGTGAACTGGGACTAAAGGTTAGAGGCTTTAGTCCCGACCCTTTTGTCCCGGTTCCAGAAACGGGACTAAAGGCCCTCTAGAACTGGGACAAATGCCCTATTTTCTACTAGTGCCATAACCCTCTTGATCGGCTTTTATGCCATGTTATAGGTCATTTGGGGGCTTCCTGCTCTATGAGCAAAACTTCATAACCCTCTTGATCGGCTTTCATGCCATAGGTCGGTTGGGGGCTTCCTGCTTTATGAACATAGCTTTTATAACCCACTTGACCGGATTTCATGCCATGACTGGGTTAAACCTGCCTGTTTGCAACTTGCTACTCCACCAGGTGACCCGCCGTACTCTTGACAGTCAATCTTTTATATAAGACCCTAAACTCGTCAAGGTTAAAACGGCGGCTTATGTCACGTGAGAGCCGGCTTACAGTGAGCTAGGACAAACACACCTGTCTGATGTAGTCTCTCCGCTGTGTGGCCCATTCGTACTCTCAATAGTCAATTTTGTCAATAAGACCCTGAACTAGTTAAGGTTTAAACGATGGATTTATGTCACGTGATAGCCGGCTTTACGGGATGATAGGCTCTCATGCCAAGCTTCTTTGAAGGATAAATTTGAGTTTTTCAGAAACCAATCTGTTTTGGTCGTGCTTTATAAGCCGGCTTAATATATATTTGAGTCATACATACTCTGTTCATGTTTTGCAGAAGTTCTTTACAGATGAAAATTTGCCGGATCATATAAGATCCGGGTTATATTGCTATACATTGGGCTTATTGAGGTTATAAGCCACCACAGTGATCTTCTCAAAGACTGGATATGGCTGTAAGTCGCCTTGGATAGTTGGGTTATCTGACTCACCCTGCATTAGGCCATAAGTCGCCAGTACAAGACACTGTTGGATCTTTTACAGATTATATCAAGCTTTCAAGAAACTTTGGCAAAGTTGAAAGATTAAATATAGGACACAGTCAAAAAGATTGCGTTGCTGAATTATAGTTGGAAAAACATGCACGAAGGCATGGCAGAACAAATAATTATTTTTCAGCTACCTATTACAAGGCTACAGCTGAGCCAAAAGTTTTTGACCAAGTGTTTCTGGAGTTACATCACTCCGTTGAGCCGGTATCAGTGTCGTCCGGGTTCTGGCCTGGCGGGTTATTGTCATCCTGGCGCCTTGAGGTAGAGGCCTCCGGGTCACCCCGTGTCGGCTCTCCTTCGTCTGCCATCTGGAGAGTAGCCGATGTCCAGTCGATGCCAGTTAAGGCTTCAAAGGTAGCTTCATCATTAAGAATAAGAGAAGGATCAAGGTCAGGGGCAAAATCGTGCTTACGCCTTGGAGGAGTTAAATCCATGATTTCATGAGATGGCGCCTTGATACGGGTGTTGTTGTTATCATAAGCCGCCTGATATTTGGATAGATCCACCTCTTGTGCAAGTTGGCACGCTAGAGGCCGCATCTCCCTAGCATATTTGGCAAAGTCTTCTTCTTTGAAAACTGATCCATCGTCATTGAACTCTGGACACCCGCTGGCCATTTCTGCCGAGTCTAGCTCTAATTGCCAAGCTTTAGCCCGGCTTAAAGCATTAAGGGCTCCTGCGCGGGCGGCTGATAGCTTTATTTCTTCAATCTGTGATGGCACAGTTGACAGATGTTCTAGCACAGTCTTGATAGCATTTGGAGGTTTCTTAAAACTTGCTACGGCCACAAAGGTTCGCAGGCTTCCAGAATAAAGTTGCCCTGTTAATGAGTACACAGTTTAAGTTTCAATAGCATGTTTTGGCCAAGGTTGGCACTCCTGGCACTTGTCATACAATAGCAAAACAAGTCAGTTGAGTTAAGAAATCAAGTGTTTTGAGTTGCCAGGCGGGTTACAACATTTGCATTGATATATGACAAGCTTCAATTGAATACAAGTTTTAACTTACCAAAGATGGCGGCTGTCATTTGGGATATATGTTATTTTAAGCCGGCAAGCTCTTCAGTGACCGGCTTAAGTTGCTTCTCAGCATCTCCCGCTCTCTTCAGCAGGGCAGCTTTGTCAGTATCCCAGGCGGCTCTCTCAGCATCAAAGCTTGCCTTGATCTTCTCAATATTTTCCAATGATGATTTTAGGCTTAATTCAGACTTGGCGCGTTCACTTTGCTGTGTCTCCAGATTTTTCTTCAACTCGGCAATATTTGACTCGCCCAAACTCAAAGCTTCCACTACTGGAATCCACTTCTTTGCCATCCGCTTGCTGACGGCAAATAAGGTCTTTGCCGTCAGCCACAAGAAAACGGACGGCAAAGATGTGGCTGATGGCAAACAAAATCTTTGCCATCAGCCTGTTCTTTGCCGTCCGCTGGCAGACGGCAAAGAATCTTTGACGTCCGCTAGCAGACGGCAAAGAGGTGGGTGGGTCCAGTTATTGTTTAACCAACTCAAGCCCACCGGCCGCACCTCTTTGCCGTCCGCAAGCGGATGGCAAAGAAACTTTGCCGACCGTTGGCTGACGGCAAAGAGGCAGGTACGTTAACGTCCGTCCCGCCCCCCTCTCTTCTCTCCACTCTCTCATTCCTCCTCACCCACACCCGCGCCGCCGCCGCCGACCCCGTCTGCCGTAGCCGGCCGCCCCGCACCCCTCCCCTACGCCCCCCGACCTCCACCGCACCCCCGCCGCCCCTCGGGGAGGGTGTGGGGCGGCCGGCTACCGACGGTTGGCGGCGGCGGCGCCAGGCCGGTGTGGGTGTGGAACAGGATGGCGACGGATGGGAGGGTGCGGGGTGGCACCGGCGCACGTGGAAGGGGCGCGGGGGTGCGGGTTAGGTTCGGTGGGCGTAGGTGAGGGGTGGCCTGGTCGTTTTTGCGGCGTCTATCGCGACGGGGTCCGGCGTCGGCGGCGGCGTGTGTGGGTGAGGAGTGGTAATGATAGTGGTGAGAGAGATCAGGGGTTGGGCGGAACGGACTTTAACTAACCTGCCTCTTTGCCGTCAGCCCAACGGTCCGGCAAAGTTCGTTCTCCTTTTTCTTCTGGGCCTTTCCATATAAATCGTTCTACTGTCGTTCTCTTTCTATTTTTTCTTCTCTTTCTGCTATACGTGTTCTTCTATCTATCTTCTAATCTGTACTTTATCTCTTTCTTCTGATTCTTTCGTTGTCCTTCTTCTTTTTTTCTGTTGTGCTTCCTTTTGTGGCTCTTTCTTCGGTCTTTCTCTTTCTGGGTCTTGCTTGTGTCGTTGGTGTTCTTTTGTGTCTGTAATCGGAAAAGAATTCATTTGGTCATCCTCGCTCTATTCTGTATTCCTATGCTTACTTCTTCTCTTCTTCGAATGATCCTTCGATTCGTATGTCATTTTTGGAGCCATCCGCTTGCGGACGGCAAAAGAGTGCGCCGGTGGCTTGAGTTGGTTAAACAATAACTGGACCCACCCACCTCTTTGCCGTCTCTAGCGGACTCAAAGATTCTTTCCGTCTGCCAGCGGACGGCAAAGAACAGGCTGATGGCAAAGATTTTGTTTGCCATCAGCCACATCTTTGCCGTCCGTTTTCTTGTGGCTGACGGCAAAGACCTTATTTGCCGTCAGCAACGGATGGCAAAGAAGTGGATTCCATAGTGGAAGCTTTGAGTTTGGGCGAGTCAAATATTGCCGAGTTGAGAAGAAATCTGGAGACACAGCAAAGTGAACGCGCCAAGTCTGAATTAAGCCTAAAATCATCATTGGAAAATATTGAGAAGATCAAGGCAAGCTTTGATGCTGAGAGAGGCCCCTGGGATACTGACAAAGCTGCCCTGCTGAAGAGAGCGGGAGATGCTGAGAAGCAACTTAAGCCGGTCACTGAAGACGTGCCGGCTTAAAATAACATATATCCCAAATGACAGCCGCCATCTTTGGTAAGTTAAAACTTGTATTCAATTGAGCTTGTCATATATCAATGCAAATGTTGTAACCCGCTGGCAACTCAAAACACTTGATTTCTTAACTCAACTGACTTGTTTTGCTATTGTATGACAAGTGCCAGGAGTGCCAACCTTGGCCAAAACATGCTATTGAAACTTAAACTGTGTACTCATTAACAGGGCAACTTTATTCTGGAAGCCTGCGAACCTTTGTGGCCGTAGCAAGTTTTAAGAAACCTCCAAATGCTATCAAGACTGTGCTAGAACATCTGTCAACTGTGCCATCACAGATTGAAGAAATAAAGCTATCAGCCCCCGCGCAGGAGCCCTTAATGCTTTAAGCCGGCTAAAGCTTGGCAATTAGAGCTGACTCGGCAGAAATGGCCAGCGGGTGTCCAGAGTTCAAGACATCGACGCCTAGAAAACGTTTTGGCTGTGGGATGACGCGCCGGGTCACTTGTGGGCGTGGATGTAGTGGTCGACCCGATTGGCAACATGAAGGGGTAAAGGTCGCAGCGGGTTTGAGTGAAGGTTTGGGGAGTGTCGGGGTAGGGGTTGTAAGGGTGTTATTCGGTAATGAGAGGCGGTGGGGGATGGGCGTGGGGGGTGGTGTAAGGGTGGTGTCGGTCTTTGGTGGGGGGTCGGGCGTGGTCAGGGTGTGTGTGGGTAAGGGGGGGTGGGGCAGGGTAGGGGTGTCGGGGGGTCGGGTCGGGGTTCGTGGGTGGTATCGTTTTTCATTTTCTTCTTTTTCGTCGTCTTCTCCTCCTCACGAGGGAGGAGGAGGAGGCGGATGACGACAAAGGAGCGGAGGAGGAGGAGGAGGAGAGGGGGAGGAGGAGGGAGGGGCGGATGAGGAGGGCGAGTATGCGGAGGGCATGGAGAAGCAGATAGAAGAAAGACGACGAACGACGACGAGGGCGAGTGCGGCGGTCGTCTTCTCCGGTTGCTGTCTTCGTGCGGCGGGGTGCTGTCGTCTGCGCCCTGCGCTGTTCCTCAGCCGGCCGGGACTGCTTAGATTCGTAAACGAAAACGAAAACTAAACAAGCGAAAATAAACTAAACTGAAAAGAAACTAAAAATAAAAAAGATCTAAAATAAACTAACTAAAATAAACCTAAAACTAAAAACTAATCAAATTAAACTAAAACTTAAAACTAACACTAAACTAAAACTATAACTAAAAAAAGAAAACTAACTAAAAGAAACAAAAAGAAAACTATAACAAAAAAAAGGGGAGGAAAGGCTCGCTGGGGAGGGGGCGCCCCCGTACGGACGGCGGCGGCGGGCCGCGTGGAGGAGGGGAAAACACGGTGGAGGGGGAGAGGCCGGAACGGACACGGGGGACGGGGCGGGGGACGGGCTGGCGGGATGGCGCCAGGGGACGGGGCCACGGCGCGGTGCCCGCGTGGAAGAGGCGCGGGCACGGTGGAGGTCGGGGAGGGGTGGGGGCGGCCGGGAGACGCCGGACGGGGTTGGCGGCGGCGGCGAAGGGCGTGTGGGGGGGGGATGGCGAAGGAGGGGGAGAGGGGCGGAGCGGGCGGGGTGGCGCGGCGACGTGGAGAAGGGGCGGCGAGGTGGCAGGGTGCGGTGGAGGTAGGGGGGGGCGTAGGGGAGGGTGCGGGGGCGGACGGCTACGGCGACTGGGGGGGGGGGGGTTTTCCGGCGGCGGCGGCGCGGGTGTGGCGGAGAGGAGGAATGAGAGAGTGGGAGAGAAGAGAGGGGGCCGGGACGGACGTTAAACGTTACCTGCTTCTTGACGTCAGCCAACGGTCGGCAAAGTTGCCTTCCATCGCTGAGACAAGCCAAATCGAGAGGAAGAGCGGCAGAGCGTACTGGATCGTTGTCGTCCTGATAGCGCAGCGGCACATAGTCGTTTGAACACCTTCACGGTGAGCGTGGCGTTGCCGTCGTACTGAGGACAAGGATACCCGTGCCGCAGGTCATAGGCACGGATGAGCTGCTCCCAGCCACGACACAGGTACATGGGTCATACCTGAACACAACCTGCACGTCCCCAGCTGCGAAGCCCGCTGCCAGCCTGTCGCAGCTTCACATTATTTGGCCGATGGCCGTCCAGCATCTTCATAAAGTGTGTCAGGCAGCCTCTGCAGCGTGGGTCAAGCATAGTGATGTAGAAACAGCAGAGTTATGATAAAGAGATGGGTGAAGGGGAGATCTCTCCTTTATATACCTGCCTCCTGGAGGAATTCTCAAGTATGACGTGAAGAACTCGAACACTTAAGTCGCACTCCGGTTGCAGAGCGCAGACTGCCGTGGTGGCGGCCTCCCCCATCTTCTGAAAGCGAAGAAGAGACCAATTACTACCCTTACAACATATCATACAACATTACAGCAGCAAAAGTTTTGAGAAGAAGATAATCGACTACACCAGTTACATTTCACAGTCAAAAAGCAGCATGTGTGGACATTTATGATGGCAACAGCTAGAATCATATCTATATAAATGGACCATATCTATAAACACAGCTAGAACCATATTTGATAAATGGACCATTTGCATCTACAGAAACTTGGCCCTATCCAACTTGGCTCTAATTCAACTCTATCATATTTGATAAATGGACATAGTTGGAACAGAGCCAAGTTTTAGACATGAAAGAAAAATGAGAAAAAAAAAAGCAATGCAATGTGCTCAACAACATCAAAAACATTTAAATATGAAATGCATGAATATTATAGATGTAACCCTTTCGAATGGGAGACGCATAGTGGTCACGCATACTGATAATTGAAGACACCTATAGCAAGTGTTAGGGGGTCCTTGGCGTCGATGGAACCCTAAATGCAAGTGTCATCGGTGCGAGATACATGTGGCGCTCGGCGTTGAACACTAGATCCAAATAACACAGTGCAGCCGGCGCCCGGCGTCCCGCAACAATAGTTCTGGTGGGATGACGGTCGAGCCACCTTGGCGAATTCGCATGGTGTTCGACCGCCATCGACGCCGAGAACTGTTCCTGTGGGAAGCCGGACGCCGGCGTCACTTGTGGGACATGGATGTAGTGTTCGACATCGACGGCCACATGTATTCGCACCGACGATACTTGCTATTCTCAAGTATGAGAGTGAAGAACTCGAAACCTTCCAAGTCGCACTCCGGTGTGGCAGAGCGCAGCCTGCGGTGGGGCCCCCCCATCTCTGATAAGCAGCAGAAGAGACCAATTACTACCCTTACAACATTATCATACAACATTATAGGCAAAAGTATTGAGCAGAAGATAATCAACTACACCAATTATCATTTCACATTCAAAAAGCAATGCACTTGTGGACATTTATGATGGCAACAGCTAGAATCATCTACATAAATGGACATATCTATAAACATAGCTAGAACCATATTTGATAAATGGACCATTGCATATCTACAGAAAGTTGGCCCTAATCCAACTTGGCTCTAATTCAACTCTCTCATATTTGATAAATGGGACATAGTTGGAACAGAGCCAAGTTTTTAGACATGAAAGAAAACTGAGAAAAAAAAAGCAATGCACTTGTGCTGAACAACATCAACAACACTATATAATATGCAAATGCATGCATATTATAGATGTAGCCCTTTCGAACGGGAGGCGCATGTGGTCATGCATACTGATGATGAAGACACCTATAACAAGTGTTAGGGGGTTCTTGGCGTCGATGGAACCCTAAATAGCAAGTGTCATCGGTGCGAGATACATGTGGCGCTCGGCGTTGAACACTAGATCCACATCCACAAGTGAAGCCGGCGCCGGCGTCCCGCAACAAAGTTCTGGTGGCCGATGACGGTCGAGCACCTTGGCAAATTCACAATGTGTTCGACCGCCATCGATGCCGAGAACTGTTGCTGTGGGACGCCGGCGCCGGCATCACTTGTGGGACATGGATGTAGTGTTCGACACCGACGGCCACATGTATATCCACACCGACGATACTTGCTATTTAGGGTTCCATCGACAACGACCCCCTAACCCGCTCGTCCCCGGGTAAAACTAATGCAACTACCATCGGTGCAAGTTACATGAGGCGGTCGGTGTTGAACACTAGATCCACATCCCACAAGTGAAGCCGGCGCCCGGCGTCCCGCAACAAATAGTTCTGGTGGCCGATGACGGTCGAACACCTTGGCGAATTTTTTTTCTGGTGCATCGTGAGGATAAAGCCAGTTTTGAAATTTCAACAACCAAACCGACTTGAGTCAGTTTGGGTGTTTCAAGTTTCAACACTTGTTTTAATCGTCATCGCAGAGGTGCCAGACAATTTCGCAATGGTGTTCGACCGCCATCGACGCCGAGAACTGTTGCTGTGGGATGCCGGACGCCGGTGTCACTTGTGGGACGTGGATGTAGTGTTCGACAACGATGGCCACTGTCGGGTCGGGGTGTAGTGCCGGGGGTGTGTCGGGTCGGGGGGGTGCAGGGTGTCGGGGGTCGGGGTGGGGTGGGTGGGTGTGTGGGTCAGGGGTCGGTTGGTCGGGGGGTGGGGTAGGGTGTGGTGTCAGGGGGGGCGGGGGAAGTGGGTCGGGGTGCGGGGGTCGGGGCGGGGTGTTGGGTATGGGGGGACGGGGGATGCGGGGAGGAGAGGAGGAGCGCAGAGAAGAGGAGGCGGAGGAGGAGGCGGGCAGGCAGGAGGGCGGAGGAGGAGCGGGGGGGCGGAGGCGGGGCGGAGGAGGCGGGGAGGCGGGAGGCGAGCGCAAGAAGAAGCGACCGAACGCAGCGAAGCTGGCGGCGGCGGCAGGGTCGGACGCCTGCTTGTCCTCGTTGCTTCTTTGGTTCTGGCGGCGGCGCTGCCCGGTGCCGCCGTCCGGCGTTACGTCTTCGTCAAACTAAAACGAAAAACTAAACTAACTAAAATAAACTACAAAATTAACTAAAACAAAAACTAATAAAAAACTAAACTAAAATAACTAAAACTAAAACTAATCTAAAATTAATAAACTAAACTAACTAAAACTAAACTAAAACTATAACTAAAACAGAAACTAAACTAAAAGAAACAAAAAGAAACTAATAAACAAAAAAAAAGGGAGGAGCTCAGCTGGTGGGGGGGGGCCGGACGGCTGCGGCGGGGCCGCTGGAGGAGGAGAGGCGGCACCCGGTGGAGGGGGAGGCCCGGCCACGGCGGGGACGGGGCGGGGGACGGATGTGCGGGGACTGGGCGGGGACGGCCACGGCGCGGTGCCCGACGTGGAAGAGGCGGCGGGGCCACGGTGGAGGTCGGGGAGGGGTGTGGGGCGGCCGGCTACGCCGGACGGGGTTGGCGGCGGCGGCGCAGGCCGGTGTGGGTGGGGGATGGGACGGAGGGGAGGGGGCGGGGTGGAGCGGGGAGACGGTGTGGAACCTCCACCGTGGCCCCGCCGCCTCTTCCACGTCGGGCACCGCGCCGTGGCCGTCCCCGCCCAGTCCCGCAGCAGCCGTCCCCGCCCCGTCCCGCCGTGGCCGTCCGGCCTCCCCCTCCACCGGGTTGCCGCCTCCTCCAGCGGCCGCCGCAGCCGTCCGGCCGCCCCCTCCACCAGCTGAGCTCCTCCCCTTTTTTTTGTTTAATTAGTTTCTTTTTGTTTCTTTTAGTTTAGTTTCTGTTTTAGTTATAGTTTTAGTTTAGTTTTAGTTTTAGTTTAGTTTATTTTAGATTAGTTTTAGTTTTAGTTTATTTTAGTTTAGTTTATTTTAGATTAGTTTTAGTTTTAGTTTATTTTAGTTTAGTTTATTTTAGATTAGTTTTAGTTTTAGTTTTAGTTTAGAAAGAAGTATAAGAGGAGGGAGGAACAAGGAGCAGTTCTACGACATAAATCATACCTCCTAAGAATAGGAAACATGATAAAATAAGAAGAAGCACGAAGCGGAGTCGGCGGTGTAGCTTCTTCTTCTTCTTCTCTACATACTCACCTCCTCCGTCCTCCTCCTCCGCCTCCTCCTCCTCCCTCCCGTCATCCGCCTCCTCCTCCTCCACTCGTTTAGACAGAGAAGCACTAGGACAAGATATAAGAAGAAAAGAAAATAAAGAAAAATCTACCCCCACCCCACGCCCCCCCCACCCCCCCCGACCCTACCCCCCCCCCCCCCCTTACACCAACCCAACCCGACCCCGACCCCCGACCCACCGACCACCCTGACACCACACCCAACCCCGACCCCGACCACCCCTGACACCACACCCCCCACACACCCCCGACCCCGACACACAACCCGGCACACAACCCCGACCCCGACATGTGGCCATCGTTGTCGCGGAACATAAATCCACGTTCCCACAAGTGACACCGGCGTCCGGCATCCCACAGCAACAGTTCTCGGCGTCGATGGCGGTCGAACACCATTGCGAAATTGTCTGGCAGCCTCTGCGATGACGATTAAAAGGCAAGTGTTGAAACTTGAAACACCCAAACTGACTCAAGTCGGTTTGGTTGTTTGAAATTTCAAAACTTGGCTTTAATCCTCATCGCAGATGCTACCAGACAAATTCGCCAAGGTGTTCGACCGTCATCGGCCACCAGAACTATTGTTGCGGGACGCCGGGCGCCGGCTTCACTTGTGGGATGTGGATCTAGTGTTCAACACCGACCGCCTCATGTAACTTGCACCGATGGTAGTTGCTATTTAGTTTACCCAGGGACGAGCGGGTTAGGGGGTCGTTGTCGATGGAACCCTAAATAGCAAGTATCGTCGGTGTGAGATACATGTGGCCGTCGGTGTCGAACACTACATCCATGTCCCACAAGTGATGCCGGCGTCCGGCGTCCCACAGCAACAGTTCTCGGCATCGATGGCGGTCGAACAACATTGTGAATTTGCCAAGGTGCTCGACCGTCATCGGCCACCAGAACTATTGTTGCGGGACGCCGGGCGCCGGCTTCACTTGTGGGATGTGGATCTAGTGTTCAACGCCGAGCGCCACATGTATCTCGCACCGATGACACTTGCTATTTAGGGTTCCATCGACGCCAAGGAACCCCCTAACACTTGTTATAGGTGTCTTCAATCATCAGTATGCATGACCACTATGCGTCTCCCGTTCGAAAGGGCTACATCTATAAATATGCATGCATTTGCATATTTATAAGTGTTGTTGATGTTGTTCAGCACAAGTGCATTGCTTTTTTTTTCTCAGTTTTCTTTCATGTCTAAAAACTTGGCTCTGTTCCAACTATGTCCATTTATCAAATATGATAGAGTTGAATTAGAGCCAAGTTGGATTAGGGCCAACTTTCTGTAGATATGCAAATGGTCCATTTATCAAATATGGTTCTAGCTATGTTTATAGATATGGTCCATTTATAGTAGATATGATTCTAGCTGTTGCCATCATAAATGTCCACAAGTGCATTGCTTTTTGAATGTGAAATGATAATTGGTGTAGTTGATTATCTTCTGCTCAATACTTTTGCCTATAATGTTGTATGATAATGTTGTAAGGGTAGTAATTGGTCTCTTCTGCTGCTTATCAGAGATGGGGGGAGGCCGCCACCGCAGGCTGCGCTCTGCCACACCGGAGTGCGACTTGGAAGGTTTCGAGTTCTTCACGATCATACTTGAGAATAGCAAGTATCGTCGGTGCGAGATACATGTGGCCGTCGATGTCGAACACTACATCCATGTCCCACAAGTGACGCCGGCGTCCGGCGTCCCACAGGAACAGTTCTCGGCGTCGATGGCGGTCGAACACCATTGCGAATTCGCCAAGGTGCTCGACCGTCATCGGCCACCAGAACTATTGTTGCGGGACGCCGGGCGCCGGCTGCACTTGTGTTATGTGGATCTAGTGTTCAACGCCGAGCGCCACATGTATCTCGCACCGATGACACTTGCTATTTAGGGTTCCATCGACGCCAAGGAACCCCCTAACACTTGCTATAGGTGTCTTCAATTATCAGTATGCGTGACCACTATGCGTCTCCCATTCGAAAGGGTTACATCTATAAATATGCATGCATTTGCATATTTATAAGTGTTGTTGATGTTGTTGAGCACAAGTGCATTGCTTTTTTTTTTCTCAGTTTTCTTTCATGTCTAAAAACTTGGCTCTGTTCCAACTATGTCCATTTATCAAATATGATAGAGTTGAATTAGAGCCAAGTTGGATTAGGGCCAAGTTTCTGTAGATATGCAAATGGTCCATTTATCAAATATGGTTCTAGCTGTGTTTATAGATATGGTCCATTTATAGTAGATATGATTCTAGCTGTTGCCATCATAAATGTCCACACATGCATTGCTTTTTGACTGTGAAATGATAACTTGGTGTAGTCGATTATCTTCTTCTCAAAACTTTTGCTGCTGTAATGTTGTATGATAATGTTGTAAGGGTAGTAATTGGTCTCTTCTGCTGCTTATCAGAGATGGGGGGAGGCCGCCACCGCAGGCTGCGCTCTGCCACACCGGAGTGCGACTTGGAAGGTTTCGAGTTCTTCACGATCATACTTGAGAATTCCTCCAGGAGGCAGGTATATAAAAGGAGAGATCTCCCCTTCACCCATCTCTTTATCATAACTCTGCTGTTTGCTACATCACTGCTTGACCCACGCTGCAGAGGCTGCCTGACACTTTTATGAAGATGCTGGACGGCCATCGGCCAAATAATGTGAAGCTGCGACAGGCTGGCAGCGGGCTTCGCAGGCTGTGGGACGTGCAGGTGGTGTTCAGGTATGACCACATGTACCTGTGTCGTGGCTGGGAGCAGCTCATCCGTGCCTATGACCTGCGGCACGGGTACTTCCTTGTCCTCAGGTACGACGGCAACGCCACGCTCACCGTGAAGGTGTTCAACACGACTATGTGCCGCATGCGCTATCAGGACGACGACGATGCCAGTACGCTCTGCCGCTTCTTCCTCTCGATTTGGCTTTGTCTCACACGGCTAGTTAAAAAAACTTTGTTGCATTTGGTCAGGCAATGGGAGCAGCAGCAGCGACTCGGGCTACAGCAAAAGCAGCAGCGACTCTAGCTACAGCAAAAGCAGCAGCAACTCTGGCTACAGCAAAAGCAGCATAGAGGATGAGGAGGAACATAGTGGGGAAGAAGAGGAGCAGAGTAGGGATGAGGAGGTGTAGCCTATTCTGTCTGACGATGACCTCGCGATGGTGGTGGCTGACGATGGGCAAGCGATGGTGGTGGCTGACGATGACCTACCGATGGTGGTGGCTGACGACGGGCAAGCGATGGTGGTGTCTGACGATGACCTAGCGATGGTGGTGCCTGAAGATGTCCTCGTGATGGTGGTGGTGCCTGACAATGACCTCCCGATGGTGGTGGCGCCGGCGATCCCAGAGCTGGGCGACAGGACCATGCCAATTGTGGTAGAAGAGTACATCCCACTGCCTCGCCACTGTAAGCGCATCAGGATGATGAAGGAGAAGGAGAAGAAGGAGGAGTGAAGATCCTTCACCTCCGTGATGACGGTAAGTTTTCTCTAGTGTTTTGCTTACGAAATGCATAAAGACCTAGGCTTAGCTTTATTTCCTCCAAAATGCTTACCATAATGACCTAGACTTAGCTTATCTTCCTCCAAAATGACATAATTAGCTTACTTAGCTCCAAAATGATCTATACTTAGCTTTGTTTCCTCCGAAATGACCTAAGTTAGCTCTAATATGCTAAGTTATCTCTAATATGCTTAGTTACCTAGGTTTGCTCAATAATGACATACACTTAGCTTACTTATGTAAAAAATGGCATAATTAGCTTACTTAGGTTTGAAATGGCATAACAGTCTTGGTAACCTCATATATGTCATATAGTTAGCTTATTTTCCTCGAAAATGACATAATAAGCCTAATTAGCTCCAAAATGATCAATTTTACCTAAGTTCGCTCCAAAATGACCTAAGTTAGCTCTAAAATGCTAAATTCGCTCTAATATGCTTAGTTACCTGGGTTAGCTCAATAAAGAACTATAATTAGCTTACTTATGTCAAAAATGGCATAATATTCTTACTTAACTAAAAAATGGCATAATTTGCTAGGTTAGCTCCAAAATGACCAAGTTTTCTCTAGTGTTTTGCTTTACCAATGGATACTTAGCTTATTTTCCTCCTAAATGGCATAATTACCTAAGTTAGATTAAAAATAAGCTATACTTAGCTTATTCAGTTCATTTATGACATACTTAGCATACTTAGGTAAAAAATGGCATGATAATCTTTGTTAGCTCCAAAATGATATAGACTTAGCTTATTTTCCTCGAAAATGACATAATAACCTTACTAAGCTCCAAAATGACCTATTTACCTACCTTAGCTCTAAAATGACCTACACTTAGCATTTTTACCTAGCTTAGCAATAAAATGACATTTTTACCTACCTTAGTTAGAAGAAGAAGAAGATAAAAAAGAGGAGAGGAGAAAAAGAAAGAGAAGAAAAAAAAATCTTCTTCTTCTTCTTCTTCTTCTAACTTTCATCTTTCCCAATTTGCAGATTTGCTTTACATGAGGAAGCTTGGATTCATGGAGTGTACTATTCTTGTGGTGCTTCCTTGTTGTTTATGAAAACTTGTTTGGATATGTATGTCTATATGGATATGTTGTTGGAAACTTGTTTCTGGTTATGTATATATGGATATGTTGGACTTTGTTGAACTATGTTGTTGGATTCGATGAAATATGTTGTTGAACATGCTGTTGGATATGTTGGATATGTATGCATGTATATCTGTGTTTGAAACCATGTCTAATTAATGGGATTTAAATAAAAACAGGGGATATATAGCCTCTTTGCCGTCCGACATGTGGCAGTCACCTGTGCAAACTGGGAACACTGGCTGCCTATTTGGTCATTTTGTCGTCTGCTGGCGGACGGCAAAGTGACTATCTATGTCGTCTGCCAGCAGACGGCAATGATTCAAACCTCTTTGCCGTCTGCTGGCGGACGACATATCTGGACACATGGCAGCTTCCCAGTGCTTCCTAGCTGGGCTCTTTGCCGTCCGCCATCGGACGACAAAGATCTTTGACTCTTTGCCGTCCGCTGGCGGACGGCAAAGAGCGCCGTTAACCCCCTAACGGCTCTCACGCCACCGCACTGCCGTCAGCTGTCTTTGCCGTCTACTGGCCTCGGATGGCGGACGGCGTAATCCTTTGGCGTCCGTTTCTAAGAAGCGGACGGCAAAGAAGGCCTTTGCTGCCAGGCTTTCATCCGGACAGTTTGCCGTCCGCTAGAGGATGGCAAAGCATTTTGCCGTCCGTGATCTATGCCTTTGCCATCCGGCATGGCGGACGGGAAAGAAGCTGATTCCAGTAGTGTTCCTACCAAGAGTAACAAGCAATGTTAAGATGATAATGTTCATATTTCACAATGATTTTCAAGTCCCAAGCACATTGCAAGCAATATACTTGGTACTTGGGGGCTAATGTTGGTCATTTCAATTTATATTATGACCCGGCTCCAGATAAGCCGGCCCTTGGGGGCTACAAGTGTTTTTTCTCCAAGTTTTGTCATTGTTGAAGATCCGGCTCATCTTGCAAAGATAAACCGGCCCTTGGGGGCTACACATCGGAAATTTTCACAAGTCTCAAGCATACTCAATATTACTCCTATACTTAAGACTTGGGGGCTAGTATGGATATAAATAAATAAATAAATAAATAAATATATATATATATATATATATGCAAGACTAAAGTGGAGTTTGATATATTCATACCTCATATTTCTGCTTCATAAGATGGACTTAACCGGCCTCCATGTGCCGGCTTGTGTGAAGACGACTCATGTAGCCTGCGTACACCTCACCTGCATTGAAAGAGGAATAGCTCTTTAGATCCAACTTGGCCTTGCCTTTCTACTATGAAGGAGATTCTTCTTTGGTACTATGCTCAGTTAGCTTAGTGGAGGCTCTTGGCGCTGTATAAGCCATCCCAGTAATAGTAATTTCATCAAAATTATTCTCAGGAGGGATCTCTTCAGATGATTTGGCAGGAGAGGGCGGCTTAGGACTTGGCGGGTCAAGGCTGATTGCCGGGTTAACCTCAGTGTCCATAGGCTCAAAGGTTATAGCGTCAGTCTATGGAGGCGGGTCATCTTGCTGGTTCATAGGATCTTCAGGATTTTGGATTGAGGCCTCAGGGGCCTCCGGCACCTGCTTCTCCGGCTCAGAAGCCTTGGGTTCTTTGGAAGAGCCGCCAACCTTTTGTTTCTTACCCGCCTTTGCTTTGCCCCTGTGACAAGAGTACAAGAGTTTATGAGTATATAACCACAAGGTTTTTATCAATAGATGAAAGTACTTACCCATGGGCGACAACAAAGACAGGAAGTTGTGTTCCGGTTGAGTCGCCAGAGGATGGAGGTGTTCCCTGATAGTTTGAATCAGAAGAATTAAGAGGTTGACGCATGAGACCGGCCTTTGGAAGGGATAGAGTCGGGCTGTGAGGCACCTCATTACAACGTTTCCGGGGAGCCGGCGTGTTGGATAAGCCGGCCATTAGGTCTTCAGCACCGCCGCTCCGGGTCTGACGCCTTGACTCATGCTGCTATTTCTTCAAAAGAAAATTGGGGTCCAAATGAGCAAGAGGGTGAGAAAACCTTACTTTTCGGATGACCCGCCGTGTTTTCTTTCTTCGTGAGGGTTCTGAGTCGAAGGAGATAATAGTTACCTCTGCTTCATGAGCCTGGCTTGTCTCCGCGTCATCCTGAGAGGAATCAGCATTAATAAGTTGCATAAAGAGAAGACCAAGGGAGTCAAGTTCTACCTCCGACTCATCTAGCTCAAAAAGCTCTGGTATTGCTTGTTGTTTACGACGACCCGTGCCACGAGACTTTGCTCCCGTAGGCTTCTTAGTGGGCGGGGCGGCTGTTAGTTTCTTCCTCCAGAAAGGAGAGTCGGCCTATATACATACATGAGCAATAATTTCAAGGATATGAAGTATAAGGGATAGACAAACAAACATGAAGTTTTGAATACTTACAGCAGGAGCCGGGTTAAGAGTGCAGAAAGGATTCGATCCCGCCTTGCTGCAATTTTCCAAAGACTCCCCAAGCAGCGTTTTAACTGTGTCGTTGATTTCTTTATCAGTCAGACGCATTTGGTTGTAACACTGTGAGTCCTTTGTATCACCGGTATATTGGCACATTAAGCCGTTGCGCTGTCTCAGTGGTAAAATTCTCCATGCGACCCAGCAGTGGACCAGATCAACTCCGGTTAAGCCGTTGGAAATCAAAGCTCGTATCTTTGAAAAAGTGGAGGCATACTGGGCGCGCTCTGTGGCAATCAACCGACCCGGAAGCACGCCGTTGGTGGTGAGCCGGTAGGGGCGGTAACCCGGCAAGGGGTTTTCTCCAACTGGGGAGGTGTCCATGCAATAGAACCTGGTATAGTTCCAGTCCTTGGGGTGGCTGGGCCAAGCGGCAGAGGGAAAAGTTACATCTCTCCGCCTCTGGATGGAAACACCTCCAAGCTCAAGACTGGGCCCATCTAACATTTCAGTCTGGCGGTTGATATAAAAATAATCTCGGAAGAGGTCAACAGTGGGTTCTTCTTGAAGGTACACTTCGCAGAACACTTGGATTAGAGACGGAGTTGGGACAAATGTCTTGGGGGTGATGGTTGTAAAAATGCAGAGCGTCTCAGAAGAATTTCGACCCGGGCGGTGAAAAGCCACGGAGAAGGTGATTCGCAAACATGACAACTTCACCCTCTTTAGGTTGAGGAGTAGTTTCAGGACTTGGAACCCGCCAGTGGATAACCTCTTTAGATGGCAAGACCCCCATGTCCACGTACTCATTCAGTGAGAGCTCGGAGACTCTGGAAGTGACCCAATCACAAGAAGTGGGAGCCTTAGTCATGATTGACCGGGTTAAAAGGCTGCATCCAAGGAGTAAGAGTATGGCGGGTTAAAATTGCAATGGTAAGCCGCCTAAGTGATTATATGACGTTTCAGCAATAATGAACTAGTGGTGGTTTAAAAACTACATATTACAATGAACCATTAAGGAATTATGAGCCACCCTAGCCATGGGGTGGAGTAATTATCATGCCATAAGAATATGGCGTGTTAAGTTATGAAAGTATGAGTCGGCAACATGTTGGTGGGTTAATTGAAAGAAGCATGTTTGGAATTCTTGGCGGGTTACAAATTCATTATTAAGCCGCCCGAACTATGAAGGGCGGGTCAATTATCTACGGATCCAAGGTTGTTGAAATTTTTGCTAAGTGTGGGGCAAACAAGTTTCACAGATTGCAGCTATATTCACTGATCTACAGCAGTTCAGAAAAGGTGAATAATTGCTAAACCTAGGGTGTAGCAGTGGAAGAACTAGCAGGCTAGGTGTTGATCTTGAAAAAGAAAAGGATCTATTCTAGATGCAAGATGAAGGCCAAACTGCTACCATCTTATTCTCATAGCGTTTCTGGATTGAAGTATGGGTTCTACACGCAAACTGGATGAACTTGGATAAACCCCGATGAACTCTATGAACTCGGGTGTGCTAATGTGGATCTAAGCTAGGGGAAGAACGATACCTAACGGTGTTGGTGAAGAGCGGACGAGCGCCGCAGATCTCTGGTCCCCACAGGTCGATGCAGCGGCCATGACGGAGTTGCTGGTGAAGTTCGGCTAGGGCGGCGGAGCTCCGGTTGCGGCGGAAGACGCGAGGAAGAAGAAGAGGAGGTGACGGGGGTAAAAAGTGAAAAGGCCGTCCCCCCGTGCCTATATATAAGAAAAAAGATGGAACAGTGAAATGGCATGCACGAAGATCGAGCAGGCATAATAATTACTATAGCATGAGGGGCACCTCGATTTTCTAAATAGCTGGTTAATGCAAAGATCCGTTGTAACGTCATGAAGATTTTTCTGAATTTAATAATATGACATCATCTTTTCTTATGGCAGGTCATGATGATCCATTCAAGGCCAAGCTTTAGAAGAATTAAAGAAGACTCGCCTACCAGAGAATGAAGATTGACATGAACAAGTTCAAATCAACCTGGGGCCTAATGTTGGGGATATAACCCCATGGTGTAACCCGCCCAAGAGGGGCTGGGTTACGTTGTTGGCGACTCAACTATGAGGCCTAGAAAGGCCCAAGGAACCAAGACATGAAGGCATGGAGGCGGCTTACAACGCGGGCCAGTTGAAGGCCTAAGACCCAGATGTGGCGTGTGACCCGGAACGTTAAGCCGCCCGACGGCGACTTTCCTAGCAAGGCAAGGCGACTTAGAATCAGGGTCGGTCACGTTGTATGAACCGACCTGGACTCTTGTAAGCCCAGGGCCTCGACTTGGGTATATAAAGGCAAGTCCCTGCGGCGGGTTAAACTTAAGTGACAATCGATCGAGAGCTAGGTTAAGTTATTCCGCTCCCTTGTAATCGATACTCAATCAATACAACACAAAGCAGGACGTAGGCTATTACCTTGTTGGTGAGGGGCCGAACCTGGGTAAACTCGTGTCTCTCATCCCGCTCAACCCCTTCAAGCTAATCATCGTAGCAATAGCTCCACACCTAAGTCCTTTTGCTAGGGCATCTGTCATGTTAAACCCACAACATCATGTCAAATATAGACTATTGCTTTGAACCATCTAAAAGTCCAAATATCCATGCTACAAAGAAAAAGAAAATGTGATGAACATGTTAGGCAGCATTCCACATCAAAAATTTTGTTTTTATCATTTACCTACTCGAGGACGAGAAGGAATTAAGCTTGGGGATGCTGATACGTCTCCAACATATCTATCATTTTTTATTGTTCCATGCTGTTATATTATCATTCTTCGATGTTTTACAATCATTTTATAGCAACTTTATATCATTTTTTGGGACTAACCTTTTAACATAGTGCCCAGTGCCAGTTGTTGTTTTTTTGCTTGTTTTTTACATCGCAGAATATCCGTATCAAACGGAGTCCAAACACAGCGAAACTTTTTGAAGATTTTTTTTGGACCAGAAGACAACTTGGGGGCCAAGGAAGGACCAGAGGGGAGGCCCGTGGGGACCACAAGACACCAGGGCACGCCCTGGTGGGTTGTGGGGCCCACGGGGGTCTCCTACACCGCCTCTTCGCCCTATAAATTCCCAAATATTCTAGAAACCCTAGGGGAGCAGACGAAACACAATTCCAGCCACCGCCAGTTCCAGAACCATGAGATCCAATCTAACACCATCACGCAGGGGTTCATCATCCTCATTGGTGCCACTCCGATGATGCGTGAGTAGTCCACCATAGACCTATGGGTCCGTAGGCAGTAGCTAGATGGCTTCTTCTCTCTTTTTGATTCTCAATACAATAGTCTCTTGGAGATCTATTTGATGTAAACCTTTTTTGCGGTGTGTTTGTTGGGATCCGATGAACTTTGAGTTTATGATCAGATCTATATCCATGAATATTATTTGAGTTTTCTTTGATCTCTTATATGCATGATTATTTATAGCCTCGTATTTCTTCTTCGAATCTTTGGTTTAGTTAGGCTAACTAGATCGATTTTTCTTGGCATGGGAAGAGGTGCTTTGTGATGGGTTCGATCTTACGGTGTTCTCACCCAGTGACAGAAGGGGTAGCAAGGCAAGTATCTATCGTTGCTATTAAGGATAACAAGATGGGGTCTATTCCTACATGAATAGATCTTGTCTACATCATGTCATCCTTCTTATTGCATTACTCCATTTCTCCATGAACTTAATACACTAGATGCATGCTGGATAGCAGTTGATGTGTGGAGTAATAGTAGTAGATGCAGGCAGGAGTCGGTCTACTAATCTTGGACGTGATGCCTATATATTGATCATTGCCTTGGATATCATCATAATTATTCAATCTTCTATCAATTGCCCAATAGTAATTTGTTTACCCACCGTATGCTATTTTCTCGAGAGAAGCCACTAGTGAAATCTATGGCCCTCGGGTCTATCTTTTATCATATTGTTTTCAGATCTATTTTTCACCGCATTTTTTCCAGATCTATTATTCCAAAAACCCAAAAATACTTTGCTGCACTTTTTATTTGCATCTTTTATTTCGTGTTTTATTTAGATCTATTTATCCAACTACATACAAACCAATCTATCTTTTTACCAAGGAGGGATTGACAACCCCTCTTACATGTTGGGTTGCGAGGATTTGTTCTTTGTGTGCAGGTACCGTTTACATAGTGTTGCTTAGTTCTCCTACTGGATTGATACCTTGGTTTCATAACTGAGGGAAATACCTACCGTAGCTGTACTGTATCATCCCTTCCTCTTTGGGGAAATACCGACGCAGTTTCAAGCCGCATCAGCAAACAAAGAAGCAAACAAGCAAAAGGCAAACGAAAAATATTTTTGTATCTTTATGAAAACATTTTAGAAGTGGGGGAGATAAAGTCGAGAGGAAAATGGCAAATAATGTAAATGCAAGGATATGAAAGTTTATGCGATGCCACTTGGCGATGTTGATTATGTATCCCCAACAACAGTGCCAGAAATTCTTCCTACTACTTGTGAGCTACGTTGGGATTTCCTCGAAGAGGAGAGGTGCTACTTGTGAACTGCGTTGGGATTTCCCCGAAGATGAGAGGATGATGCAGTATAGTAGAGATAAGTACTTCCCTTAGTTAAGAACCAAGGTTATCAATCCAGTAGGAGAACCACGCAACACCTCGTTAGCAGCACCTGCACACAAAATAACAAATCATTGCAACCCAACGCGAACAAGGGGTTGTCAATCCCTTGGCGGCTACATGCAAGATTAAATTGTGTAGTAATTGATAGATAGATTAAAAAAAATACAAAATAAAATAAATAAAGTAAAATTGCAGCAAGCTATTTTAGGATTTTTAGTATATGATAAAAGTAGACCCGGGGGCCATAGTTTTCACTAGCGGCTTCTCCATTGAAAATAGCATACGGTGGGTAAACAAATTACTGTTGGGCAATTGATAGAAAAGCAAATAATCATGATGATATCCAATGCAATGATCATGTATATAGGCATCATGCCCAAGACAAATAGAACGAAACGATTCTGCATCTACTACTATTACTCCACACATTGACCGCTATCCAGCATGCATCTAGAGTATTAAGTTCATAAAGAATGGAGTAACGCCTTAAGCAAGATAACCTGATGTGGACAAAGTAAACTCACGCATGAATAAACCCAATCTTTTTATCCTTAATGGCAATGATACAAATATGTGTCATGTTCCCTTTTGTCACTGGGATTGAGCACCGCAAGATCGAACCCATCACAAACCACCTCTCCTATTGCAAGAAATCAATCTAGTTGGCCAAACCAAATCAATAAATCGGAGAGAAATACGAAGCTATAATAATCATGCATAAAAGATTTCAGAGAAGACTCAAATAAAATTCATTTAATCTGATCATAAACTCACAATTCATCGGATCCCAACAAACACACTGCAAAAAGTGATTACATCGAATAGAACTCCAAGAACATCAAGGCGAACATTGTATTAAAGATCAAAGAGAGAGAAACAGTCATCTAGCTACTAACTATAGACCCGTAGGTCTATGGTAAACTACTCACACATCATCGGAAGGGCAGCAATGTTGATGTAAAGCCCCTCTGTGATTGATTCCCCCTCCGACAGAGTGCCGAAAAAGGCCTCCAGATGGGATCTCGTGAGAACAGGAACTTGCGCCGGCGAAAATAGTATTTTGGGTGGCTATCTGCTGGTTTCCCAATTTTAGAGAATTTATAGATGCGGAGTTAGGTCAAACAGAACCACATGGGCCCCACGAGCTACCAGGGCACGTTGATACGTCTCCAATGTATCTATAATTTTTTATTGTTCCATGCTATTATAGTATCAATCATTTTATATACATTTACAAGCAACATTATATCATTTTTTGGGACTAACCTATTAACTTAGTATCCAGGGCCAGTTGCTGTTTTTTGCCTATTTTTGGTTTTTTAGAATATCATTACCAAAGTAATTCCAAATGCCACAAAACTTTTTGGAGATTTTTTTCTGGCAATAAGAGACCCTGGAAGCTTCGGGAGGGGACGAGAAGATGGAGCAGTGGCCCATGAGGCACCAGGGCATGCCCAGGGGGGTAGGGCGCGCCCTTGTGGCTTGTGGGGCCCATGTGGCTCCGTTTGACCTAACTCCGCCTCTATAAATTCTCTAAAATCGGGAAACCAAAAGGGGAGTCCACGAAATACTTTTTTCGCCGCAGCAAGTTCCTGTTCTCGAGAGATCCCATCTGGAGGCCTTTTCTGGTACTCTGCCAGAGGGGGATTCGATC
This sequence comes from Thinopyrum elongatum, assembly GCA_011799875.1. Taxonomy (NCBI): domain Eukaryota; kingdom Viridiplantae; phylum Streptophyta; class Magnoliopsida; order Poales; family Poaceae; genus Thinopyrum; species Thinopyrum elongatum. The sequence goes on from CM022297.1 coordinate 54,419,346, forward strand.
ACGGAGGGGCTCCACATCATCCTTGCTACCCTTTCGATGATGCGTGAGTAGTTTACCACAGACCTACGGGTCCATAGTTAGTAGCTAGATGGCTTCTTCTCTATATTTGATCTTCAATACAATGTACTCCTCGATGTTCTTGGAGTTCTATTCGATGTAATCACTTTTTGCTGTGTGTTTGTTGGGATCCGATGAATTGTGAGTTTATGATAAGATCTATCCATGAATATTATTTGAGTTTTCTCTGAACTCTTTTATGCATGATTAGTATAGCTTTGTATTTCTATCTGATCTATTGATTTGGTTTGGCCAACTAGATTGATTTATCTTGCAATGGGAGAGGTGCTTTGTAATGGGTTCGATCTTGCGGTGCTCAATCCCAGTGACAGAAGGGTACATAAATACTCAAGTATACCAACAAGCAACCATGTCTTTCAAAATATCAATGCTAAAGAAAGCTATCCCTAGCCTATTATGCTCAGTCATTGATCCATTCATGAAACACACTCAAGATTAACTACACCCAATTCACAAGTATGACAATAGTGCTCTTCAATTGGTGCTTTATAAGAGAAGATGGAGACTCAAATTTAAATAAAAATTGCAAACAAGTAAAATAGATAGGCCCTTCGCAGAGGGAAGCAGAGATTTGTGGAGGTGACAGAGCTCAAAGTTTAAAACAGAGAGATAAAATTATTTTGAGAGGCATGCTTTTCATGCCAACGAAAACGACCGAGAATTTCCAATATCTTCCATGCTACACACATTACAGGTGGTTCCCAAACAGAAAATAAAGTTTATTTCCTTTCCACCATTCTTTCGCAATCCATGGCTAGCCGTATCCACGGGTGCCTTCCATACCAACACTTTCCAAGGAATTTATTATTATTATTTTCATTTCGGAACTGGGCATCCCTATTACGTGCCACTTTCTCGTGCAATGACAAGTGAATAAACACTCATCGTGAGAAGAACTCGCCTAGCATGGAAAATATTGGCCACCCCTGCCGCTTCATGAGCGGTACGATCACACAAAACGGAATTTTTTGAATGATTGAGTTGCCACATGCAAATTTACTTGGAACGGCATGTAAATACTGCTTATAGGTAGGTATGGTGGACTCATTTGGCACCACTTTGGGTTTAAGGAATTGGATGCACAAGCAGTATTTCCTCTTAGTACAAATCAAGGCTAGCAAATAGATTGAGAAGCAACCAACCAAAAAACAAAAATGGTCGTAAACATGCATTGAGAATAACCAACACTGAATAATGCACCATAAGTAGCATGTAACTTCATTGCATAGCTATTGACTTTACGTGCATGCATAGGGAATCACAAACCTTAACACCAATATTCTTACTATAGCAAAATTACTCACTAGCATAACTCACATATTATCATCTCCATATCGCAAAACTATTGCACAGAATCAAACTTATCATATCCAATGATCTATATGAAAGTTTTTACTATATCCTTCTTGAATATTCATCACATTGGGACCAAATTCATATCTTGTGCAAATTACCATTACTATTATCAACTCTCAAAAAGATATAAGTGAAGCATAAGAGTACATCTATTTCTTCAAAATATAATCACCGCCGTGCTAAAAAAGATATAAGTGAAGTACTAGATCAACTGCCTAGCTCAAAAGATATAAGTGAAGCACATAGAGTATTCTAAAAAATCACGAAAAATGCGTGTCCCTCTCAAATAGGTGTGTCCACAAAAGATGATTGTGACAATATAAAAGGAAACAAAGGAAACACTCATATAATACATGACACTCCAAGCAAAACTCATATCATGTGATGAATAAAAAGATAGCTCCAAGTAAAATTAACGATGGTCGATAGAAGAAAGAGGGGATGACTTCCGGCGCATCCCCAAGCTTAGTTGCTTGGGAGTCCTTGAATATTACCTTGGGGTGCCTCGGTCATTCCCAAGCTTAGGCTCTTGCCACTCCTTATTCCTTCATCCATCGTGATCTCATCCAAAACTTGAAAACTTCAGCACACAAAACTTAACAAAACCTTTGTGAGATCCGTTAGTAGAATAAAACAATCTCTACTTTAAGGACTGTTGTGAACTCATTCATATTTTATTATTGCATTATACCTACTGTATTCTAACTTCATCATGGCTTATACCCCTCGATACAATCCATGCATTCATCAAAAGAAGCAAACAACGCAACAAAAACAGAATCTGTCACAAACAGAATGGTCTGTAAAGATCTGAATTTTAGTCATACTTCTGTAAGTCCAAAAATTCTGAAAAAATGGAAAAATATGGGCAATTTGTATATCGATCATGTGTAAAACATTCAGAATTTTTCCATGTTCCAGCAAGTTTTGGTATTTCTGCTACTGGACATGAAAGTTTCTGTTTTCTTACATAATCAAAGCAACTATCATCCAAATCATCCTAAGGGCTTTACTTGGCACAAACACTAGTTTAAACACAAAAACACAAACATAACAGTAGCATAATTATGTGCACTCAAGAAAACAGAAAAATAAACAAGAAAAATAAGATAACTATTGGGTTGCCTCCCAACTAATGCTATTGTTTTACGCCCCTAGCTAGGCATAATGCATAGTTTCAAGTGTTGTCATCTTTCTTCCTCTTATCCAAAGATGTGTTTTCATCAGGAGGCTTTTCAAAGATAATATGAAACACATCATTCATAGAAATTTTAGCATTATCAAGTTGTCCGTCCGCAAATCCCTCTTGATTACCGGCTACAATCCAAGAGTATTGTTTATTAACACTCTTGAAAACTTGTTGGATTATATTCAAATGCGGGACTTCTTTTTAAGTATTCTCATCAAAGTTGCGGTCATTGTGAAAAAAATACCTCAACAAGTAATCATTATTATAAAGGATCTCATCTATTACCGTTTTTCACTGTTCGTACCATAAAAAATCAAATACCTCTCTTGCTTCTCGCTCTACGTGATCAAATTCATTCATGAGGACAAGGGTAGCTATCTTCTTAGCTCTAGGACTTTTTATAACCGGTAACTCATTAAACAATCTTTGCAAAGTAGGATGGGCATGAATAAATCTTCTTTAAAGTTTAAGAACAAGTGCGGCGATAGCTTCGGCATAATTTTTGGTTCTTTTAAGTATAGGAGCATAATCACAAGCCAAAGTTCCAATGCAATTAAAGAATTCTTGGATAACCCTTTTTTCTATAACATTCCCTTGTCCCATCACAATAGTTTTAGCATCAAGATTTGTAGAAATTTCAATTTTAGGAGTTTTACATTCCTCACTTTCTGCCGTACCAAAATCACCCATGATAGCAGCTTCAAACAAGCAACAAGCAAGTAAACAAGCAAAAAGCAAACGGAAAATATTTTGTATTTTTGTAAAAAAAACTTTTTAGAAGTGGGGGAGATGAAAACAAGAGGCAAATGGCAAATAATGTAAATGCAAGGAGATGAAAGTTTATGCGTAGGTACTTGATAGATGTTGAGGATGTCTCCCACGCAACGGCGCCAGAAATTCTTCCTGCTACTTGTGAACTACGTTGGGATTTTCCCGAAGTGGAGAGGATGATGCAGTACATTAGAGATAAGTATTTCCCTTAGTTAAGAACCAAGTTTATCAATGCAGTAGGAGAACCACGCAACACCTCGTTAGCAGCACATGCACACAAAATAAAAAATCCTTGCAACCCAGCGCGAGTAAGGGGTTGTCAATCCCTTGGCGGTTACGTGCAATATTAAATTGTGTAGTAATTGATAGATAGATTGAATAAAGATACAAAATTAAATTAAATAAATAAAGTAAAATTGCAGCAAGGTATTTTTATAATTTTTAGTATATGATAAAAGTACACCTGGGGCCATAGTTTTCACTAGAGGCTTCTCTCTTGAAAATAGCATACGGTGGGTAAACAACTTACTATTGGGCAATTCATAGAAAAGCAAATAATCATGACGATGTCCAAGGCAATGATCATATATATAGGCATCACGTCTGAGACAAATAGACCGAAATGATTCTGCATCTACTACTATTACTCCACACATCGACCGCTATCTAGGATGCATCTAGAGTATTAAGTTCATAAAGAAGGAACGCCTTAAGCAAGATGACATGATGTAGACAAAGTAAACTCACGCATGAATAAACCCCATGTTTTTATCCTTAATGGCAACAATACAAATACGTGTCATGTCCCCTTCTCTTACTAGGATTGAGCACCGCAAGATCGAACCCATCACAAAGCACCTCTCCCATTGCAAGAAAAATCAATCTAGTTGACCAAACCAAATCAATAGATCGAAGAGAAATACAAAGCTATAATAATCATGCATAAAAGAGTTCAGAGAAGACTCAAATAATATTCATGGATAATCTAATCATAAACTCACAATTCATCCGATCCCAACAAACACACCGCAAAAAGTGATTACATTGAATAGAAGTCCAGGAACATCAAGGAGAACATTGTATTGAAGATCAAAGAGAGAGAGAAATAACCATCTAGCTACTAACTATGGACCCATAGGTCTGTGGTAAACTAGTCACACATCATTGGAAGGGTAGCAAGGTTGATGTAGAGCCCCTCCATGATTGATTCCCCCTTCGGTAGAGTGCCAGAAAAGGCCTCCAGATGGGATCTCACGAGAACAGGAACTTGCGGCGGTAGAAAATGTATTTCGGGTGGCTCTCTGTTGGTTTCCCGATTTTAGAGAATTTATAGAGGCGGAGTTAAGTCAAATGAAGCCACGTGGGCCCCATGAGCCACCAGGGCATGCCTACCCCCCTTGGGCGCACCCTGGTGCCTCGTAGGCCCCTGCTCCATCTTTTGGTCCTCTCCTGAAGCTTCCAGGGTCTCTTATGTCCAGAAAAAATCTCCAAAAAGTTTTGTGGCATTTTGGACTTTGTTTGGTACTGATATTCTAGAAAACCAAAAACAGACAAAACACATCAACTAGCACTGGGCACTTAGTTAATAGGTTAGTCCCAAAAAATGATATATAATTGCTTGTAATTGCATATAAAACATCCAAGATTGATACTATAATAGCATGGAACAATCAAAAATTATAGACACGTTGGAGACGTATCAAGAGGATGATGCAGTACAATTGAGATAAGTATTTCCCTCAGTTAATAACCAAGATTATCAATCCAGTAGGAGAACCACGCAACACCTCGTTAGCAGTGCCTACATACAAAATAACAAATACTTGCACCCAACGCGAACAAGGGTTGACAATGCCTCGGCGGTTAATTGCAAGAATCAAATCTCGTAGTGATAGATAGATAACTAAAACAAAAAATAAAATAAATAGATAAAATTTTCATCAATGTATTTTTAGGATTTTTAGTATATGATAAAAGTACACCTGGGGCCATAGTTTTTACTAGAGGCTTCACTTTTGAAAATTACATACGGTGGTAAACAAATTACTATTGGGCAATTGATAGAAAAGCAAATAATCATGATGATATCCAATGCAATGATCATATATATTGGCATCACGTCCGAGACAAGTAGACCGACTCCAGCCTACATCTACTACTATTACTCGACACATCGACCGCTATCCAGCATGCATCTAGAGTGTTAATTTCATAAAGAACGAAGTAACGCCTTAAGCAAGATGACATGATGTAGACAAAGTAAACCCACACGTGAATAAACCCCACCTTTTTGTCCTTAATGCCAATGATACAAATACATGTCATGTCCCTTCTGTCACTGGGATTGAGCACCGCAAGATCAAACACATCACAAAGCACATCTCCCATTGCAAGAAAAATCAATCTAGTTTGCCAAACCAAATCAATAGATCAGAGAGAAATATAAAGCTATAATAATCATGCATAAAAGAGTTCAGAGAAGACTCAAATAATATTCATGCATAATCTAATCATAAACTCATAATTCATCGGATCCCAACAAACACCGCAAAAAGTGATTACATCTAATAGAACTCCAAGAACATCGAGGAGAACATTGTAGATCAAAGTGAGAAAGAAGACATCTAGCTACTAGCTATGGACCCGTAGGTCTGTGGTAAACTACGCACACATCATCGGAAGGGCAGCAAGGTTGATGTAGAAAATTATAGATCAAAGTGAGAAAGAAGACATCTAGCTACTAGCTATGGACCCGTAGGTCTGTGGTAAACTACGCACACATCATCGGAAGGGCAGCAAGGTTGATGTAGAGCCTCTCCATGGACGATTCCCCCACCGGCAGAGTACCGGAGAAGGCCTCCAGATGGGATCTCGCGAGAACAGAAACTTGCGGTGGCTGAAAAAGTATTTCGGGTGGCTCTCTAATGTTAGGGGAATATTCGAGAATTTATAGAGGCGGAATTAGGCCAAGAGGTGCCACAAGGGGTCCACAAGCCTGGGGGCGCCCCCTGGGGCGCGCTTCCTGAGTTTGTCGCTCCCTCGTGGCTCGTCAGGTCTTCTCTCGAACCTTCTAGGGTCTCTTCTGGTCCAGAAAAAAATAATCCAAAGTTTTTGCTCCGTTTGGACTCTTTTTGATATTGAATTCCTGAAAAGGCAAAAACAAGCAAAAAACAGCATCTGGCACTGGGCACTAGGTTAATAGGTTAGTCCCAAAAAATTATATATAATTGCATATAAAACATTCAAGATTGATACTATAAGGAACAATAAAAAAATTTAGATACTTTGGAGACGTATCATTGGCCGACGTCCTGACGATGTGCGGGGGCCTGATAACCAGCCACTGCTTCATCGCCTCCGTGAACTTGGGCGGGATGACAAGCATGGTGAGGTCCACCTGTCCTTTGATCTGGACGTAGAAACGCCGCAGCTCTCGGGACCCCTCCTCGTGGCCGGTCCTCAGAGATCGTCCCCTTGAACTCGGCTGGCTCATGAAGGTAACCCTGCCAGGCCGGTCCACCCTCTTCAGCCAGTGGTTCGTGGGGATGAAGTCCACGGCGCCCTCGACGCCAACCATGACCTGGGCTCCTCGACCGGCCCTATCCCACTATGTCTTCATCTTGTCAGTTAAGATAGCATGGGTTAGTTACAAGGCATTGGGATCAGACACTGATCAGTGTCACTTGCCGAAGAGCAAGGGTCACTGATGAGTGGCACTTGATCATGGGCAACAACCACTGATCAGTACCGTTTCCAAAACATCGTGGCCATGATCTAAAGCCAGCAGTGCAAGTTGTGACCGGAGCCATTGAACCCATGACCACAAGGTCCGCATACGACGGCGTAGCCGGAGCGGCCGACACCACATTGGCCGGACGAGGGGGCCTAGTGCAGATTGTGACGGCGCGTGGAGGGCCGCCCTCAGGTGAACGCCTTAGTTCGTGAGGCCGGAAATCCATCGCTCGTGGATGCGGTTGCTGCCAGCGTCGACGAGGGTCAGGGGATGGAGCGGCGGCGAGTGACCCATCGGAGGAGAGGAGAGCAAGGGGTGGTGAGGAGAGTGGGGTGAATGGAGGCGTGGGCGGTGACACGAGAGAGAGAGAGGGAAGTTATTGAGACGCCCCGTCCGTTTCTCGCGCTCCAGGCGTGCAGCCAAGATCCACGCCTGGCTGGAGCGAGCCTGGCTGCCAAGAAACTGCCGATTCGACCTTGACTATCCTGCCAGACTTGGCAAATAAAAGAGAACCCCATTTCTCCTGGATCGCTCACGTGCCTGGCTCAAGACTGCTTTATGTTTCGTGCGGCCTGAGATGCAGATGGAGCCTAGGCAACCAAATAGCAGTTTTTCTTTCCGCACGAGCCGACCTAATGCAGGCAACCAAATACGTCCTTAGCTTTTTTTGTTTACTGTGATCGAGCCACGCACGCCCGGACGAAAAAAGAAATGGAGAGGCTAAGTTGCAACTTGTTTGGGATCGATTTGGTTGACTGACCTACGTACCTACGACAAGATGGATGGTCAGGGTCGGGTGCATGGCATCTCCCTCCGCCGAGGATTTCGTTTGCAAAGCCTCCATGTCTGTGCACTACTAGAATCGAGTTATACACCGAGTGCCACGGACACTCGGCAAAGAGCCAAAACCCGCCGGCAAAGCCTTTGCCGAGTGCCGCACTCGGCAAAAGCCACCCGGCGTATACCTCTCCGGCAAACAGGAATTTGCCGAGAGCCAGGACACGGGCACTCGGCAAAGACTTTGTCCAGAACCAAACAGTACCACCCGGCAATATAAAGTGACTTTCACGTCGGCTGGTTCCGTCAGGTCTTTGCCAAGTGTGGCTCTCGGCAAAACTGCCACAGCCAACCGCCAGCGCATGCCACTTTGCCGAGAGTGGCTCTCGGCAAAGCTCCCACAGCCAACTACCAGCTTGCCACTTTGCCAAGAGCCACTCTCGGCAAAGATCCATTCCCAGACAACTTTTGTACTGCTTTCCCCCGGATCCCTGTCACAAAAATATATATATATACAATACACAAACATGCATTTCAAGTCTCAATGTCTAACAACAAACTCACACAACCATTATATAAAAATAGTTCACACGAACTTCTTTTGAGATCACAAGGTAGCTCTTTAGTACAAATGCCTACTTACTAAACAATAAAGTGGTCAATGCATTTCTACATGCGACCACAAGATAAAAGCAACACCACAATTATCACAAACTGAAGAAGAATTATCAAGTTCTTCCATCCACTGAACCCGAAAAGCCGTTTCTGGCTAGCACATCCAGTGAACCCATCCTCTGAACCCACTAATTCAAATTTTCTCTTCTGCTTAAGCACATACTGATTGTAATGATACTCTGCCTTCTCTCTGCTATTGAACGAGTCGTGGGAGCTGCCTTCGTAGTAAATCACTTATTCATTGCATTCAGACCATGAATCGTAGACTTCTGGACATCTACCTCTGTACACCGCATACCACTTCATCTACAAAGATAGAGAAAAAAAGGCAGAGAAGAAATGCAAGGTTAAAAATATCCCATCATACATAATCCACGTAAGCGTTCATCACTCATACAATCAAAAGCATCGCAAGTGGTAATCTAAGAAGTCCATATCAACACCTACATGACTATATCACTAAATCAACGCCAAACTATCCAGGTGGACTACTCGGAGGTGTAGTCGGTGAAACCGGTGATCGTGGAGTCTGAGCACGTCGGGGCATCCCCCACGGTGGAGGACCAAGCGTCGTCGGGAATGTACGTCCGTGGACTCAATGGCATGGAGTCGTCACACTCCTTACGTGGTGGGGCCTTCTTCTCCTTAGCTGGCGAATTCTTCTTGGCCAGATCCTCAAAATACTTTATTAGGAACAGCTGCGGGTGCTTCTCAATGAGCGCCGCCAAGCGGTTCTCGGCGAGCTTCTCATTACCACGGAGTCGACCCTAATGGAAGATGCGTCGTCGGAGGAAGCCATAGAAACGAAATCGATCGATGCTAACACCTTTCATCACACAATGAAAAATAGCATAAGAATCTAACATCAAAGCAGATTACTTCTAAGCAAATTAATCATGATGGACACTATCTCACGGATATTTCGACTTTCGGTGATGGTCGAGCTGGGCGAGTCCATCGTGCGCGACAAATGTATATCACAGGAAGAACTCGCCCAGATCGACCGCCATCGGCAAAAGACGATTTTCTTCCTCCAACAACTCTCATCTCTCTGACGTATATATGGTGGAACTCTCTCTGGTGGTGGTATATATGGTGGACACTACCTCATGGATATTTCGACTTTCGGTGATGGTCAAGCTGGGCGAGTCCATCATGCGTGACAAATGTATATCACAAGAAGAACTCGCCCAGATTGACCGCCATCGTCAAAAGTCGATTTTCTTCCTCCAAAAACAACTCTCATCGACTATCGGTGATGGTCGCTCTTCCTATGTTCCTCCTACTATGAAAAGATCACAGAGGAGGAACAGAGGAAGCGCGACCCCCTACGACAACAATCAGCATCTGTCAAATATCATCGGGGTGACCTCCATAGCATCCCTACAAACAACAAGAACTAATAGATGCATCCACAATTATCTATACAAAAAAATTAAGAATTATCTACATTCATCCATCCTTCTTTACATCCATCTATACATTCATGCATACATACATACATCCATCTATATATTGATACATACAAAAAACTACAAAAAAAATTACTACAAAAAAAAGTCCATGCATCAATTCATGCATCAATCCATGCATTAATACATACATATATACATTCATACATCCATGCATCCATCAATCCTTGCATCCATATAAAAATCCATGCATCCATACATACACTCATGCATACATACAAGATCGGGGAGGGAGGGAGAATGAAGAGAACCCTGAGAGGCGGCGGATTTAGGTGGTCTGAGAGGGGTGGGGTGGGAGCGGAGGGGTTGGGGGGCGGGAGGTTGGGGGGGGGTGAGGAGGGGATGGGGGGAGCAGTGGGGCGAGGGGCGAGGTGGGGGGGAGGGGCCGGCGGAGGGGGAGGGCGCCGGTTCAGTGGGGCGGGGGGGGGGGGCGTGGTAAGAAAGAGAGAGAAGTGAGAGAGAAGAGACCACGCAGGGGGTTAAGTGTTCGCCGACCTTTACCGAGAGTCTGTCGATGCGGCTCTCGGTAAAGGTACGAGACCTAGATCTAGGGTATACACCTTTTCCGAGAGTCACGCTCGGTAAAGGATATAACCTAATATCTAGTTTTCGTTATCCCGAGAGCGGCACTCGAAAATGCCACACGTACCGAGAGCTGCACTCGGAAATGCCCCTCCTCCCTTGTCTATACAAGGCCTAGGCATGCCACAAGAACATCACAAATGATTTCCCATGCCGCTACCGGGCATGATTTCATGTACCGCCTTGCTAATCTGCAATTTCCGGTGATGAAACCCTAGCAGAGCAATAAATTTCTCGAATATTGCACACGTCCCCGAAAAATGCGAGGCCGTGGAATGTTCCATGCGGTTGCCCCCTCTTAGAGCATGAGAAGTTTCGAGGCCAACGGAGAAACAGGACCAGCACTTCCTGCACAAACCGGACACGTTCCCTCTTGATACCCAGATGCTAGCTCGGAGACAGTGCGGTTTACAAGCGGCCTCAGGGGTCACCTCTCTCGAAACGCATCCAAACTTTTACCACACCCTACAGAGGCCCTGTGATGACACCGTGCCAGATCCCGAGCAATCCTACCATCGTACGATTTTCCAAGGATTTCAACGGTTGCATCAGGAATGACACCGAGGTACTTTCGGTAACCCGGTGGCAGGGCATGCTCCTCCCTCGTCTGAGCAAGGCCTAGGCATGCCACAAGGACATCACAAATGATTTCCCATGCCGCTACCGGGCATGATTTCATGTGCCGGCTTGCTGATATGCAATTCCCGGCGATGAAACCCTAGCAGAGCAATAAATTTCTCGAATATTGCACGCGTCCCTGAAAAATGCGAGGCCGTGGCACGTTCCATGCGGTTTCCCCCTCTTAGAGCACAAGAAGTTTCGAGGCCAATGGAGAAACAGGACCAGCACTTCCTGCACAAACCGGACACGTTCCCTCTCGATACCAAGATGCTAGCTCGGAGACAGTGCGGTTTACAAGCTCAAGGCCCTGTGATGACACCATTAATTTAAAAAAACGCCGGCATCCATCATTAAGAAGATGGCCTATCACTTTCAATATTCTCTGCTCGAGACAGGTGAATATTCAAAGTGATAGTCCATCTCCTTAACAAGAGTGTAATGAATACTGAAGCTTACTGCATCTGTACTATCCCACTATTTAAACACGTTTTGTTGCTTGTCTCTAGGCGAGGTGGGACTAAACTTTGATAGTGGCCTTATCATTACTGAGAGCCACTCTCGGAAACTTCTCTCTTACCGAGAGTCCCTCTCGGTAACGGTGTGGATCATAAATTTGAAAAAACGCCGGCATCCATTTTTAGAATACGACAGTCACTATGAATCTTCTCATTCTGGAACATGAAGATTCATAGTGACGGTACAGACTCTTACTAATGAAGACCGAAGCTCAAAGCGGTTGGACTATTGAACTATTTAAGCAGGTATTTTTGCTAGTCGGTAGGCGAGATGGGACTAAATCTTTGCCGAGAGGCACTCTCGACAAAGAGTTACAACCGTGACTGTGCCGTTAGTCGCCGCCGAATGCGCCACGTGGCAATACTTTGCCGAGTGTGACCAGATGGCCCTCGGCAAATAGTGCCTTTGCCGAGTGTATTCTGTTTGCCGAGCAATACTGTCGGCAGCACCATGTGTTTGCCGGTTTACTTCCTTTGCCGAGTGCGGCTCCCGGCGTTCTTTACTTTGCCGAGTGCCTGTGTTTTGGCTATCGGCGAAGACGCCGACACCCGGCGTATACGAAAATTCCAGTAGTGGTGTGCTAATCGTCGCTTTGAGTTCCGGTTGTTCTCGAGTATGAAGTATACCGGGCTTCCTTTTTCAAGCCACCTCTCGTACGTACATGTCTCCCAATCGGACTCCTAAACCGACCCTGCATGCAACATGCTCACGACTGGATATATATAGGTGAATCGGGAAGGCTGCTGAGATCAACAAAAAATCAAGGTCGCCGCTGCTCAGTTTCACCGCTCGCGGACGCTCGTGAAGAAGAAGAACCAGAGCTGCTAGCTGCGCCCAGTTTCGACTTTCGACAAAGTGCCATCGGTGCCGGTCAGTAGCATGGCAGCAACGGAGGCAGGCAATGCTGCCACTCGTCCGCAGGTGGTACCCTGCTACGGTGGCGCTGTGGCGTACGGGTACGACTCAACATGGCGACGGAGACGAAATTCACCTGGTTTTACTTGTCCAAACCCATCCCCACGAGAAAATTGTAAACCCATCCTCGTCCCCATCAATGTGCGCGGAGTTAAAATTTTAAGACCTGAGGCTCCAACCAAGCCACTTGCCGGGTATGGGGGCACACACCGGTCCGGCGCGCTCTCAGAGGCCGCCGCCGCCAACTGCCACAACTCCATCTTCAGAGCTGTACAAACGCATCATCCTTGCCCAGTCTAGTTGGCATCGACGCCACCACGGCGCCCAACGTCACCACCTTCCTGTGCGCGAACTGCTGAGCACGTCGCGGTCGCCGCCGGTACATCTCAGCACCATGCCGTCAAGTACCACCAGCCGACACAGTTTGAAGTCTCTGAAAGATCTGTCGTGCGTAGCACCTGCCGACCAGGCATGACAAAGCGTAGCACCTGTCGGCCAGGCATGACTTGACATCTCCACCGAAGCTCCGAGCAAGACGAAGCCGCTCCACCTCCTACCTCTGACTTCCAGCGCTGCCCCACAAATGATGCTCCCAAGAGAGAAACGACACCGCAGTGCCGTCATCGTCCGGTCTGAAAAATCAGATCCTAGGGTTTCCCCCGGAGCAGCACGAGTGGGTCGACAGTAGTTACAGGACGATGCCTTCATCAAGGTAACTGCGCAGAACGCCGCCATCGTTCGCCGTCGACTCGGTTTTCATCGGCAACTATGTCTCCCCGACTCGCAGCCGGGACTAGATTACAGATCTCGAGATCCGATCACCCAGCCTCAGATCGACCATCTCCGACGTAGGAGATGACCACCACCGCCATAATCCTCGTGATGCGATGCAGACCCGGAGTGCTTTAGCGAGCCGTCGCCGAATCCGATGAGATGCAGTAGTTTGAGGACGTAACGGCAGCCGCCCGCCTAGACCCGAAGGTCCTAGATCGAGCCGGGACGCGCCCCGGCCGCCGTTGCCGCCATCTCCTACTAATCCCGCCGGCTGCAGCCAAGCCCCCCGTAGCGCCCCGGCCGCCGCTGCCCGCCATCCTCGTCGGGAGGGAGATCCAAATGAGGCCGCCGCCGCCTCAGATCTCGGTATGCCAGAGGAGGTCCGCCGCCGCCGCGCCACAGGGCCTTCGCCCAGCGATGTTGCCGGCGGCGGCGGAAGGAGGGGGATGCGCGGGGAGTCGAGAGGAGGTCGGGACGTGGCCGCCCGGTGCAGCCCGGCGGCGGCCGCACGGGGTCGGGAGGGAAGGGTCGGGAGTTGAAACGCAAGTTCGTAATGCCACGATGATCACGGCAAACGCCATGATACCTGTTGCGCTCCCATTCGTCGTGGTTGCCGAGTGCATACTTCGTGGGTGAGCGTCAAATGTATCGCCACGTGGCATGTCCTGATTCATCATGGTGTTGCCCTGTTCCGGCACCGAGGAACTCGGCAAACATTGCTCCTCTTGGCACCGCCGTTAACGTGGTATTCGTCCGTGCTGTGTATTTCCCAATTTCACTACACGGCACTCAACAAAGCTTTTCTTATATGTTTGCCGAGTGCCTGTGGAAAAGAACTCGGCAAATTAACTTTGCCAGAAGCCATCAAGCCAAATCGTGTCTGACAAGCATGCTTTGTCGAATGTCTTTGGCATTTGGAAGAATTGGAAATTTCAGTAGTGAGTAGGAGCCGCCTCCTCGCTCCTCTCCCAAAAAAACTTAAGGTTCCTTCACCTCCCGCCAGCGCTGCCGTCGGTCCGCCTCGTCTTCGCTGGCCATAGGGCTATGGGGACGCGGCGGATCCTGACACTTGCCAGCGGGAGGGCTTCGTTTTTAGAAGAAAAAAAATTGAATTTTATTAGGGTTTGTGTCCTCTTCAGGAAGGCGAGACGGCGGCGACTCCATGAAGATGGAATAAGGTTCTCCCTGCCTAGCCCCCGTTCCAATGGTGCGTCCAGCATCGTTGATGGGCGTGTGGAGATGTGTCTCCGGTGGATTTGTCTTTGGTGGATCTGCTCGGATCTGTTCGTCGTTCACCTATGTTCGTGTGTGTTTAGGTTGGATCCTTTCGATCTACGCTACTCTTCATCAGCGGCGGTTGCTGTTCTGATGCGCTAGTACTATGGGGTCTTAGCACGATCACTTCCCGATTGTATACTATAACAAGTTTTGTCCGACTCCGACGAGGGAGGGGCGATGACTGCGGCGCCTTCTGATCGATTCAGTGCTTCTCGTCGTCGCTATGTGGTCTACGGATCTGGATGTAAGTTTTATTATTTCTAGTGTTCGTTGTACTGTCACTATTAAAAATGAATAGATCGAATGTTTTCTTAAAAAAAAGGAGTAGAAGATAGGAAAATCATATCTTGTAAGCATTGGACTTTTACGTCACGTATAGGGTACAGCACATGTGTACCGTGAATTCGTAATCCTAGCTAGGCTGGTCCTAATGAATCCGTGAATCAGTGATCTGTGACCTTAGGCTGATATTGTGTACGCTAACCATACGATCGAATACTACTAGAATTCGGAGACAGATCGTGTACATTTAGGAGGCGTACATCTCAGGTTAGCCATGTTAGCGTTACAAGTGAAATACTATATAGCTTAAAATCACAAATTTGACACCCCTCCCGTATTCTCCGTCTCTCCAGCCGCGGGACATAAAGAAGAAGCCGGAGACTTCGGC
Source organism: Thinopyrum elongatum (assembly GCA_011799875.1). NCBI lineage: Eukaryota > Viridiplantae > Streptophyta > Magnoliopsida > Poales > Poaceae > Thinopyrum > Thinopyrum elongatum. Next base: position 54,434,753 of record CM022297.1, read on the forward strand.
GGCGGTGCCCGTGACCAATAAGAAGGATGCCGCGGCAGTGGCGAAGGTCTGATGGGACCGCCGGATGCAGGCCATCTAGAAGGGCACGAGATCACCACAGGCGCAGCCACGGCGATCTCATCGGCAGCCTTCCCGATGCCATTCTAGAGGTCATCATATCCCTCCCTCCCATCAAGGATGGCGCCCACACGCAGGCTGTCGCCCGGGAATGGCGTCCGCTCTGACGCTCCACGCTTCTCAACCTCGACACCATACGCATCTGTCCAACAAATATAAGCGTGTATAAGTCGTCTTTGGCATCCTCCACGACCATCTTGGCCTAGCCGGACACCTCACTTTCGAAAACATCTGCCTTCGCAAAGCAAAACGAAAAATTGGACATTTCTTTTTTTTGAAAGATCCAGCATGCTGCTGGCTTTTCATATTACTCATAGCAGGAAGCAATGGGAAAAGGAATACATGGTGTTGATCCTAAGATCAAAACTGGAAAAAAAAAGGAAAAGGCTACGGATAAAATTAAAAAGGAAAAGGGGCCATATTCTAGAACAAACAGCTCGTCAGTCGATCCCTTCTACCGGCAAAGTGAACGGGTGCAGTAGGCATGTTGCACCGGCCTGTCGCCAAAGGTCAATGCCCCGTCGTATCGCTTGTAGCACTTCTTGGACAGAGGCCTCTTTGTTTCTGAAAGTGTACCTGTTTCGCCGTATCCAAACCTCCCACAAAGTTAGCGCCGTAACAGACTTGATGCCCTTTCTGTGCTCAGGTTTGGTGTTCTCCACAATCTACAGCACTCGATCAACAGCTCCCTGGGCGGCGCTGTCTTTGTCTAACCTCAAAGCCTCGCAGCCATGCCAAGTGGACAGACTGCTCCACATCGTCCTGGTGAACGGACATGACCAGAAGAGGTGGTCAGCTGTCTCAAGGTTTCTGAAGCAGAATTGGCAGAAATAGGAGTTTGTCCATCGCTACGCTGAAGCCTATCATTGCACCATAGCCTGTTAAGAAGCATTAACCAGTAGAAGATCTTCAATTTCCCCGGCGCCCAGGTTTTCCAGATAAGCTGCCTGAAACTAGTGTTGTGGTTCGTCTGGAACTGTGCCCGGTAAGCCGATGAAGCGGAGTAGCAGCCACTGGCTGCCAGATTCCATTTGATCTCATCAGGCGTGTCCAGGTTGAGGCTGATTGCCGCTGAGCGTATGAGTCTCGCCATTGCCACGCAATCTCGCACGAGCTGAACCGTTTGCCCGTGCGCCAGGTCCATGATCCAGGTTTCTCCCTGCAGGGCAGCGGCAACTGTTCTGTTCTTTCTTCTTGAGTGTTTGTATAGCGCCGGAAACATCACCTTCAGGGTACCTACCCCCAGCCAAGGGCAGGTCCAGAACCTTGCAGTCTGGCCGTTCCCAATTGTCACCGATGTGGCCACGCTGAAGAAAGTTTTATCAGACTCCGAGCATGGGACCTCCATGCCCACCCATGGCCTGTCCGGGTGTTTCCAAGCTAGCCACAGCCATCTTTGCCGAAGAGCACGGCCAAACCGCTCGAGGTCCAAAATGCCGAGCCCTCCTCTGTGCAGCGGGGAGCACACCTTAGCCCAACTTACCTTACATTTGCCCCCAAATAGCTCTTCGTCTTGTGCCCAAAGAAAATGCCGCCTTGCTTTGTCAATTTTTTGAAAAATTTCTTTGGCATGCGAAGCACAGTCATCGCAAAGGTTGGGATGGCACTTCGAACGGCTCTGACCAGTATCCGTCGCCCTGCTACGCTCAAGAGCCTGCCCTTCCAACCCGCCAGCCTCGCCCTGATGCGATCCAACACAAACTGAAGGTGCACCAGTCTAGTTCGTATCAGAGTAAGCGGGATACCTAAATATTTGAGGGGGAAGGCGGTGACTTGGCCCCCAAAACTGTGCAGGACCTGCTGAATGTTGATGTTGTCACAATGAATTGGGGTTGCTATTGACTTCTGCCGGTTGATCTTCAGCCCCGTCGCCTCTCCAAACATGTTCAGTATGGTAAACAGCGCCTCCATCTCATCTCTGTCTGGGTTCATGAAGATGATTGCGTCATCTGCATAAAGACTGACCCGCGGCTTTAGCTCTCTCCTAGGCAGGGGTTGAATCATTTGTTGCTGAACTGCTTCATCGATCGGCCGCTGCAACGGATCAATTGCAATGATGAACATGAGAGGGGATAGCGGGTCCCCTTGCCGAAGGCCTTTCCGGTGCTGAATTTTGTTCCCTGGTACGCCGTTGAGAAGGAATTCAGAACTGGAGGTCGACAGCAGCCAGGCGATCCAGTCCCACCATCTAGCACTAAAACCGAGCTCCTACAGCAGCCCCAGCAGGTAGTCCCAGGACACATTGTCAAAAGCTTTTGAAATATCCAGTTTTATCAGCAGCGCCGGTGTTTTGTTTCGGTGCAGCGATCGGACTCCATTCTGCACGTACAGAAAACTGTGCTGTATACATGTCGTCTTCATGAACTTTTACGCCATGTATAGGGCATGTGTACCATGAATCCGTTTTTAGATGTGTTTTCGAGATTTGTTAGGATTTGTGTCCTGTTTAGGAAGGTGAGATGGCGGCGGCTCTCTGCAGATGGAGTAAGGTTTTTTCTGCCTAGCCCCCGTTCCGGTGGTGCATCTAGCATCGTCGGTGGGCCTGTGGAGGTGTGTCTTCGGTGGATCTATCTTTGGTGGATTTGCTTGGATCTGTTTGTCGTTCGTCGTCTATGTTCGTGTGTTTTCAGGTTGGATCTCTCAGGTCTACGCTACTCTTCATCGGCGGTAGTTGCTTGTCTGGTGCGCTGGTCATATGAGGTCTTAGTATGACAACTTCCCCACTATTTACTACAACAAGTTTTGCCCAGCTTAGTGAGGGAGGGGCGATGACGGTGGCACGCCTTCGACTCACTTCAGCTCTTGTAGTCGTCGCTAATATATAATGAATCCGTGAATCCATGATCCGTGACCTTATGCTAATAATCGTGTAAGTTTAACCATGCTACGATCGAATACTACTAGGATTCGGCGTCAGAGTACGCTTCGGAGGCGTACATCTCACGTTAGTCATGGTAGCGTTGGAAGTGAAATATATAGCTTTGTAAAATCACAAATTTGACACCCCTCCCTTAATCTCCGTCTGTCCAGCCGCCGGACATGAAGAAGAAGTCGGCGACTTCAGCGGCGGTGCCTGCGACCAAGAAGAAGGATGCCGCCGCAGTTCCCACGGCCGAGAAGATGACGGCAGCCAAGAAGCGCAAGTCTGATGGAAACGCCGGCGGGGGCAGGGCACGGAAACGAGCAGGCGATCTCCCCAGTGTCAGGCACGGCGATCTCATCAGCAACCTTCCCGATGCCATCCTTGAGGCGATCATCTCCCTCCTCCCCACCAAGGACAGCGTTCGCACGCAGGCCGTCGCTCGGGGATGGCATCCGCTGTGGCGCTCCGCGCCTCTCGACCTCGACGCCGCCTGCTCCAACAATTATAAGCGCGTATCCGTCGTCTCCAGCATCCTCCGCGACCACCTTGGCCCGGCCCGCCGCCTCACGTTCGAAAACATCTGCCTCCGCAAATCGAAAAAGGGGTACGCCAAGGACGATGCACAGATCGAGCGCTGGTTCCACTCCCGGTGCCTCAACAACCTCGAGGAGCTTGACATCAGCTTCCGGCTGTTGGGTAAAGCAGACGTATCAAGGAACCGGTAGCCGCTGCCATTGTCCGTGCTCCGCTTGGCACCGACTCTCGTTGTGGCCGGAATCGGCGTGTGCAGGTTCCCAAGTGAGATTGCACCTTCTCTGAATTTTCCCCTCCTCCGGGACCTCACTCTGTGGAGTATTACCATCTCGGAGGACGTCCTTCATGTGCTGCTCTCTGCCTGCCATGTTTTGGAGACCCTATTTCTGCAGGATATTCGTGACGTCGACTGCCTTCGTGTTAGCTCGCCAACTCTGAGGATCATCTGGTTCATCGCTACTCACTTGGGGAGACAAAAATTGGTTATCGAGGACGTCCCTCACCTTGAAAGGCTACTTTGTACACGCTTAGATGGTGAGACCATTAGAGTACATAAGGCGCCTGAACTGAAGATATTGGGGCCTTTGTCACCCCACGTTTCCAAAATCGAGATTGCAAACCTAAACTTGCAGGTAGCAGCACCACCCTTACTGTCTCTTGCATTAAGAAAATCCTAAATGCATAATTGATTCTAATGTCAATTTTTTTAGGGAACGATCACACCCAGGTTGAGCCATTTGATATGCACCGTGAATAATTTGGCTCTCAGGTTTGCTGGCCCTGATTTATATGCGGTTCTCAATGTCCTCCGGTGCTTCCCCTGCTTGGAAAAGCTCTATGTCATTGTAAGTGACCATTTTGTTCGCTTTAAATGATAAACGAATACTTAATTCGCATGTATTCTAGTCAACTAGTTAGCAACTACTTTAACATATATCTGTTGTGCCCTTTCGCAGTAGGACGAAACCTTACAGGTAGAGATGATCAACATGCATCAGTATGAACCCCTGAATCCAATCAAATGCCTTGAGAGCCATCTCAAAGTACTGGTGTTGAATAATTACATAGGGGACGAGGAAGATATTGGCTTTGCCAAGTTCTTTGTTTCCAATGCGAAAGTCATAAAAGAAATCAAATTTGGAGTGTCTAATGAGATTGGCAACGATAGGAAATGGATGAGTAATCAAGTCTGGCTGCTAGAAGTCGAAAATAGAGCTTCTCAAGACGTTCAGTTGAGATTCAGCACTGGTTATTCTCACTTGGGGACCTATGTGGATACAAGTGAGTTACCAATTGCTGACCCCTTCGACTGTCGTTTTGCCTTTGCCAATCAGGTAGATCAGACGTGGCGTTTCGTTTCTAGATCCTTGTGAACAGTAAAATTGAAAAAATAAATACGGATGGTTTGTGTTCTCAAAAGAAGAGTATGGATGCAACCACGTTTATTGTAGTGTTCGTCAGCAGTGAGTGCTTGTGTAAAAAAATATGCTAGTTCCAATCAACTTGTCATGCTTCTGTTGAAGACTGAATTATCCATCCTTATTCGCCCAAAATAAGAAGACTCAATTATCCTTTCCTTTTCGCACGGAGGTGTCTCGGCTCCGGCAGAACACTGCTACCCCCACCTCATATTCTCCTTGCTGTCCACCACCAACCTCTATTGACATGTGCGTACTGTTGAGGAACGTTACATACAAAACAAAAAGATTTCTACGCACACGCAAGATCTATCCATGGAGATGCATAGCTACGAGACGGGAGAGTGTGTCTACGTATCCTCATAGACCGTTAAGCGGAAGCGTTTATCAACGCAGTTGATGTAGTCGTACACCTTCACGATCCGCCCAATCAAGTACCGAACGTAGGGCACCTCCGCGTTCAGCACACGTTCAGCTCGATGACGTCCTCGCCTTCTTGATCCAGCAAGACGAGCGAAGTAGTAGATGAGTTCCGGCAGCACGACGGTGTGGTGACGGTGGTGATTCAACTATCTCCGCAGGGCTTCACCAAGCACTACGAAAATATGACTAAGGATGAACTAGAGGGAGAGGGGCGCCGCATACGGCTAGGGAATCGTGGTGTGTGTTGCCCCTCTCCCTCCACACATATATATATAGGTGGAGGGAGGAGGGGAGGCAGCCTAGGGTTCCCCCAAGGGGGCCGGCGGCCACCCTTGACCCCTACCCTAGCCTCCCCCCTTGCCTTCTTAGGCGCGCAGGGAAAGGCAGGAGGGGGTGCCCCCCCCCCCCCCCCTCCTTTCCTTTCTCCCATAAGGAGGGGAAGGCGGGAGGGGCTAGCCCTCCCCCCTTTCTTTCCCTCGGGTCGGCGGCCAAGGAGAGGGCGTGCCAGCCCCTTGCGGGCTGGTGTGTGACTCCACTTGGCCCATTAGGCCCATATAAACCCCGTAGGTCTCCCGGAACCCCTTTCGGTGACCCGATGAATACGCGGTACATCCCGAAACCTTTCCGGTGACCAAATAGCATCATCCTATATATCAATCTTTACCTCCGGACCATTCCGGAGCTCCTCGTCATGTCCGTGATCTCATCCGGGACTCCGAACAACATTCTATCACCAAATCACATAACTCATATTATACTATATCGTCAACGAACGGTAAGCGTGCGGACCCTACGGGTTCGAGAATGATGTAGACATGACCGAGACGACTCTCCGGTCTATCACCAATAGCGGGACCTGGATGCCCATATTGGTTCCTACATATTCTACGAAGATCTTTATCTGTTGAACCGTATGACAACATACGTAATTCCCTTTGTCTGTCGGTATGTTACTTGCCCGAGATTCGATCATCAGTATCTTCATACCTAGTTTAATCTCGTTACCGGCAAGTCTCTTTACTCGTTCCGTAATACATCATCTCATAACTAACACCTTAGTCACTTTGCTTGCAAGCTTTTTATGATGTGTATTACCGAGAGGGCCCAGAGATACCTCTCCGATACACGGAGTGACAAATCTCAATCTCGATTCACACCAACTCAACAGACACCTTCGGACATACCTGTAGAGCATCTTTATGATCACCCAGTTACGTTGTGACGTTTGATAGCACACAAGGTATTCCTTCAGTATCCGGGAGTTGCATGCTCTCATAGTCGAAGGAATATGTATTTGACATTAAGAAAGCAGTAACAATAAACCGAACGATCATATGCTAAGCTAACGGATGGGTCTTGTCCATCGCATCATTCTCCTAATGATGTAATCCCGTTATCAAGAGACAACTCATGTCCATGGTTAGGAAACCTTAACCATCTTTGATCAACGATCTAGTCTAGTAGAGGCTCACTAGGGAGACAATATTTGTTTATGTATTCACACATGTATTTAAGTTTCCGGTCAATACAATTCTAGCATGAATAATAAACCTTTTATCATGAATAGGGAAATATAATAATAACAACTTTATTATTTCCTCTAGGGCATATTTTCATCAGTCTCCCACCTGCACTAGAGTCAATAATCTAGATTACATTGTAATGAATCTAATACCCATGAAGTCTTGGTGCTGATCATGTTTTGCCCGCGGAACAGGTTTAGTCAACGGGTCTGCCACATTCAGATCCGTATGTACTTTGCAAATTTCTATGTCTCCATCCTTGACCTTTTCACGAATGGAGTTGAAGCGTCTCTTGATGTGTTTGGTTCTCTTGTGAAACCTGGATTCCTTCGCTAAGGCAATTGCTCTAGTGTTGTCACAAAAGATTGTCATTAGACCCGATGCACTGGGTATTACACCCAGATCGGATATGAACTCCTTCATCCAGACTCCTTCATGCGCTACTTCCGAAGCAGCTATGTACTCCACTTCACACATAGATCCCACCACGACGCTCTGCTTGGAACTACACCAACTGACAGCTCCACTATTCAATATAAATACGTATCCGGTTTGTGACTTAGAGTCATCTGGATCTGTGTGGAAGCTAGCATCGACGTAAACTTTTACGACGAGCTATTCGTCACCTCCGTAAACGAGAAACATATCCTTGGTCCTTTTCAGGTACTTTAGGATGTTCCTGACCGCTGTCCAGTGATCCACTCCTGGATTACTTTGGTACCTCCCTGCCAAACTTATGGCAAGGCACACATCAGGTTTGGTACACAACATGGCATACATGATAGAACCTATGGCTGAGGCATAGGAAAAGACTTTCATTTTCTCTCTATCTTCTGCCGTGGCCGGACTTTGAGTCTGACTCAATTTCACACCTTGTAACACAGGCAAGAACCCTTTCTTTGATTGGTCCATTTTGAACTTCTTCAGAACTTTGTCAAGGTATGTGCTTTGTGAAAGTCCTATTGAGCGTCTCGATCTATCCCTATAGATCTTGATGCCCGATATATAAGCAGCTTCACCGAGGTCTTTCATTGAAAAAATCTTATTCAAGTATCCTTTTATGCTATCCAGAAATTCTATATCATTTCCAATCAACAATATGTCATCCACGTATAATATCAGAAATACTACAGAGCTCCCACTCACTTTCTTGTAAATAAAGGCTTCACCATAAGTCTGTATAAAACTATATGCTTTGATCACCTCATCAAAGCGTATATTCTAGCTCCGAGATGCTTGCACCAGTCCATAGATGGATCGCTGGAGCTTGCACACTTTGTTAGCACCTTTAGGATCGACAAAACCTTCCGGTTGCATCATATACAACTCTTCCTTAAGAAACCCGTTAAGGAATGCAGTTTTGATGTCCATTTGACAGATTTCAGAATCATAAAATGCGGCAATTGCTAACATGATTCGGACAGACTTACACTACTACAAATTAGATCATTAACGACCAGCCTCAAATAATGCTTGGTCGTTACTACCACCACCGACCAGCCCCACATCCAACTTTCGCCCGTGAAAACTCTGGGGACTTCCCATCGTCAAGTTAGCGGTCATTGTTGCATAATTAGCGTACTTTCCGAAGTTGTTATTCCTTATCTCTTTTATTTACATCCTGAGAGATGATAGAAAGGATAAATATCAATCTATGTCTAAGTTTCCTAACCTAACTGAGACTCCCGTTCGTCCATGAGAACCATGGCGGCGGAGTGGTGGAATCCCCTCCCATGGATTGAAGGCGGCCATGGTCCTTGGAGCGTCGTCATGATCTCGGTTAGGAGGAGCGCAGCAGCCGAAGACTAGTTTTGATTTGGATATAATAATATATGTGTACATCCGAGTTCGCCCTTCGAATTCCATGAAAGGTTTGCGCCCATTATATATATCGAAATAATTTGTTGATCGACCTCACATACAACCTTCTATTTCCTGTGCCACAGAAATTGGGTGTCGAGAGCCCGAGACGAACTCTTTGGATTTGTTTACGATTATCAAGGTCCAGCCGCCTTTGCAGATCTGCTCCATCATCTGCCGCAGCTACAGTCACAAGAAGAGCCAGCAGACCCTCTTTTTGGAAGGGGAAATCGTGGCGTGATGATCTGTTCCAGGACTGCCCATCAGATGTTCGAGGTAATGCAAAAGTAATACTAGGAACCTTTGTTTTATGTTGCTCTCTTCCAGTTATGACCGATAGTCATGTTGGCCCTGTGGAGATCATCTGCACGAACTTATGGAGACCGCGACACACACGTACTGTAAATTGATGCAGACCAGATACTCTGATGCTACTCGCCAAGTAATTTTCGGCGAGGTACACACCTACGAAGTTACGGCGAGAGATACATATGAAGATGAGCTCCAACTAGACGCGTACGTGCAGGGCTAGCTGATCGCATCTATACTAGTAGAAGGTGCCGAAATTTTTATAGCCTAAGTCATATGACGTGCGAACATGCCTATTCTCTTGTAATTATTTTTCAATCACAATGGATTACAAGCCAGGATGTTTTTTTAACTGAAGCCAGGGTATACATTATTTAAACATGGTCTTCATTGCCTATTACATTATTCATTGCTTGATTGATCACCTAATCCTTTTATTATTACTATAGAATACAAACTTTCTAGGAAGCTATCACGAGGTTGCAAGACCTTGTTGCACTGTTGATATTTATGTGTTATCAACCTGATTTTTTATTAGATGTTTGCATTTTGATGACTACAGATGTACGTTTTGTGAACCTGAAAGATTCCCTCATATGCAGTGGCTGATAGAAGTTAATGTGAGGTGTTGAGGTAAGATCTTCAAAAGCAACATCGTAGTATTTTTTATCCTTTTTTATGAATAGTACTTCTCCTATTTCTTTAGTATAGTAATTTGGATCTCCATGGACAGGGCAGGGACAGTGCAGTCAAGGGAAACATATCAAACTGATCTCTAAAAGGCTACACGCATGTCAATAGAATTGGTTTCTACACACTTGTATTTTGATTGCGCAGCATCTCAAACGGGTGAAAAGAACAGGGTCCGTGGGACCAGCATTAAGTAAGGCTGAATTGGTTTCTAAACTTCAAACTTCTGATCAAACGAAAATAGTACTCGAAGAAAAGTTCAATACATCTCTAAGCGGCTTTGCTAAAAATTAAGCGGCTTTGTTCAGTACATCTCTAAGTGATAGTTATGATAAAAGCAAGTATGATCAAGTAAGTTGTTCTCATACATTTATTTTATGTCATACTTTGTGCCAATTTATTTACATGAACTGACTTTGATAAATTACTCAACGTTTTGTAGGACTGATGGTCGACCGTGATATTTAGAAGAATTAGGAGGCATTGTGATTGCCAATGAAGAATGATATCCATTCAAGCAACGATGTTGTCCCTTGATTGAAGATTAATAAATATTATCTTTTCTAGTTGTCTCATTTTGTAGATATGAGCAAGTATATTGGTCATATAAGGAGTTATTTTGCCACAATTTTTTAGTAGTCTTTTAATTCGAGAACCGTATGTCGGAATATTGTTAATTTATCGGATTTCTATTAATAAAGAGGTTAAGATCCTTTCAATTAATATTCTTTTGTTTCTATATTAATGTGGATGTTAATATTCAAAGTTGGATGATTCATAAAGTGATTGTTGATCAGAAGTTATACTAAATATAAGTGATTATGAAGGATATCATAATGATGAAAAAATTCACTGTTATACTATAAAGTGGTTATTAATGATACTTTAGTAACCATGAGAACACTATTACTGATGTTTAAAGTGGTCGTTAATACTAAGTGTGGTTGTTATTTCCTTGGGATTGACGACGACACACTATCCCATCATTAAAAGTATAACGACCACAATATGTGGTCGTTAAAAAATAATGACCACAAGATGTGGTCGGTATACTTTTAACGACGGAGCCTTTTACGACCAGCATATTGTTGTCGTTAATGACCATTAACGACCGCAATCTAATTTTTAACGACCACATATGCCGTCGTTAAAAACCATTTTCCTAGTAGTGTTAAGCATCGCTACAGGTGAGAAAGTCTCATCGTAGTCAACCCCTTGAACTTGTCAAAAACCTTTTAGTCGAGCTTTGTAGACAGTGATATTACCATCAGCGTCCGTCTTCTTCTTGAAGATCCATTTATTTTCAATGGCCTGCCGATCATCGGGCAAGTCCACCAAAGTCCACACTTTGTTCTCATACATGGATCCTATCTCAGATTTCATGGCCTCAAGCCGTTTATCGGAATCTGGGCTCATCATAGCTTCTTCATAGTTCGTAGGTTCGCCGTTGTCTAACAACATGACTTCCAGGATAGGGTTACCGTACCACTCTGGTGCGGAACGTCTCTGATCGACCTACGAAGCTCTGTAGTAACTTGATCTGAAGTTTCATGATCATCATCATTACCTTCTTCTCTAGTTAGTGTTGGCATCACGGGAATGGTTTTTTCTGATGTGCTACTTTCCAATGTGAGAGAAGGTACAATTACCTCATCAAGTTCTACTTTCCTCCCGCTTACTTCTTTTGAGAGAAACTCCTTCTCTAGAAAGGACCCATTCTTGGCAAAAAAGATCTTGCCTTCGGATCTGTGGTAGAAGGTGTACCCAATAGTTTCCTTAGGGTATCCTATGAAGACACATTTCTCCGATTTGGGTTCGAGCTTATCAGGCTGAAGCCTTTTGACATAATCGTCACATGCCCAAACTTTAAGAAACGACAGCTTAGGTTTCTTGCCAAACCATAGTTCATACGGTGTCGTCTCAACGGATTTAGACGGTGCCCTATTTAACGTGAATGCGGCTGTCTCTAATGCATAACCCCAAAATGATAAAGGCAAATCGGTAAGAGACATCATAGAACGCACCATATCTAATAAAGTACGGTTACGACATTCGGACACACCATTACGCTATGGTGTTCCAGGTGGCGTTAGTTGTGAAACAATTCCACATTGTTTTAAATGAAGGCCAAACTCGTAACTCAAATATTCGCCTACGCGAACAGATCGTAGAAACTTTATTTTCTTGTTACGATGATTCTCCACTTCACTCTGAAATTCTTTGACCTTTTCAAATGTTTCAGACTTGTGTTTCATCAAGTAGATATACCCATACCTACTCAAATCATCTGTGAAGGTCAGAAAATAACGATACCCGCTACATGCCTCAACACTCATCGGACCGCATACATCGGTATGTGTTATTTCTAATAAGTCATTAGCTCGCTCCATTGTTCCGGAGAACGGAGTTTTAGTCATCTTACCCATGCAAGTATCAAATAATTCATAATCAAGTGATTTGTAGGAATGAAGTATATCTACCAGAGGGGGGGTGAATGGGAGTTTTAAATTTTCTTCGGAAAACTTAATTCTCTCATAACCCAGCAGCGGAATGAACGAAAAGGAAACTATAGTGAATTAAAACAAGGTACTGAAAGGAAACTAAGACATGCATTGATACAAATCATACGAATGGAAACGCATCGAAGGTAAACATGAGTGACAGAGATAACCGAAGATGCTCGATGGCGACAAGGTATTTGTTCGACCAGTTCGTCCTTCTGCACAAGGACTACGTTTGGTTGGAGGGGCTGTGACTTAACACAGAAGATAAACTCTCTTCCCCCTATTCTCCTTGACAATCAATTCATCAACCGATGCCGATTACTTGTGGTAGATAATTGAAGGCGATCTCCGAACCTTTACAGACTTCTTCTTTGAGAACCACAATCACTCTTGGTCTCTGAAGAAATTGACACCTAACCGTCTAGAGAGTTTGCAGCTCTCAAGAGTAATAGGTGGAGCGTACTAAACTTAGATTCCAGTGATGCTGAACCACTATCTAATTCTTTAGCTCTAGGGTTTTTCTCTCGGTGGATTTTAAACTCAAATCGTTCAGAGAGTGGGTTACTCAATAATCTTCTCAGAATCAAACGGAGTAGCCACCGGACAAAGCCGGCGCGGGGTGGCTATTTATAGTCGCAGCCTTCCCTAATGGGAAATGACCATTTTGGACACGAGGTCCAGCCAATGGCCAACCGACACGTTCACAACGGTCGGATTTTTCGAGCAACGGTAAAATTACTTGAGGAACAAGTAATGCTAACTCCTCGGTCCGAGTCAAATCTCTCACAGCGAAGAAGATCACAGACTCTTGCTAGCAAGTATTTGCTCGGAGCACAAAGAGATTTCTCTCATAGCTTTCATAGGATTTGGGTTTAGCATCAGAGAATCAAAGCTTCAAACGCTACACCCCTCTTAATAGTATGGTGGTCCTATGACTCAAGGAAAGAAGAAGAATAACGAAACAAATGATACGTCTTCACTTCGTCTTCATTCTTCCTCGAACGAGGTCACATTCTTCGAACAAACACCGAACCAATTGCTTGAACTTCAGCAATTTTGAGGGGTCACTCTTGTTAGCTTCATCGTCGGTGATAACCTTCGCTGCAGCGCAGGGAGATTATCTTCGTCGTTTGCATCAAACTCCTCGATACTTCAGGGACCTGTTACTCTGTGTTCACTAGCAAACACATAAGTCCCATGTTGTTTATGTCAACAAACTCCAAAACATAAGGGGCCTATCATTGCACCAACATTCTCCCCCTTTTTGGACGGTTGTTGACAAAACAGATAATCATCGAAGTGAAGATAGATAGGTGAAAAGTAAATTGAACAAGAGTGAACTTGCGTTACTTGTCTCGATGATGAAATATACTCCCCCTAGATGTATGCAGGGTTAATGATATTAGATAAGATTCACTGCAATTCATTTACTTATTCAGAGGATTTTTCAATCATTCAAGGTAATGATTCGCACTGATGATAAGTAATCCAATGAGAATATAGTGCAATCATTCATGACTTCTGACAATAATTCCACCTGCAAAACAAATGCTTGGAGAGAATATAGTGCAGCAGGCGAGGTTATTAATATTACAGCCCATGTCAGAAGTTTTACATCAGAGCACATGAAGTGGCATAAATAGTCTTTGAAGCAAATAGCGTAAACGTCTCACAAACCAGAGCAAATAAACACGGAGACCAAAACAAACAAAGCAAATCTATCAAAGCTCTCGATGTAATTCTCCCCCTTTTTGTCAACTAGTGTAAAAAAGGTGACGAATAACATGAGTGTGAAAAGAGGTGAATTTGATTCACTCCAAGGCATCGCCCGAAGAACTGCCAGAAGACGTTTCTGATTCGAAGGTGGCTGGAAAATCTTCATCGTGAGCAGCAGCAGAAGTTCCTTCAATACTGGCTTGGGGCTGAGAAGATGAAGGCACATTGGGATCAGCCTGTTGAGTCTTGCGAGACAGAATATTTCCTTCAACAGGTTTCTCAGTGGGCGAGGTTGCTTCTGATTCGTCGAGCAGTTTGCGCAGCTAAAATCAAAGTTGATCTGTTGTTGGTTCACAAGCTGGCAGAGGCGAAGCAATCCGATCTTGAAAATCTTCAGCTGAAAACCCTTGATCAATATATGCATAAAGTTCTTTGAGGTCAGAGTTGCTCAATTGCTTCTTGGAGAAGAACTTGCGAAGCAATTTCCATAGGCGCTTCTTATTTTCAGCTGTGATCATGTGCACAATTTTGGTTCTGTTGTTGATGGCATTCAATTCGGCAGCCAGGTGTTCTTTTTTGGGGCGGTCCTCAGCCATGTGCTTCAATAGCAGTTGTTGAGTGCGCAAACTCACTTCAAGATGTGAAGGAGGTTGAGTATTTGGTTGACAATCACGCTGAGGTAGCCGTGGCCCATTGGAAGTGTTATGATAATCAGGAGGGCTAGACACTGGTGCTTTTCTTGAAGAAAAATCTTCCATGATTTTCAACATATCACGTACCGGAGGAATGAAACTTTTGTGACTGACTTTTGCTAGATATTCGGTCTTCATTGCATAGTCAACCACCTTCTGAATCCATCCTTTGATAGTTTTCGGATGTGAGTAGAATACATCAGAATGCGCATAAACATATCTTCGACATCGAAGATAAATCCTTGGGAGATGGCATGGATGGTGTTTCAAAGAACATCAGAAATAGCGTTGTCTGTATTCATCCCAGCCAGCGAACAGAGGGTATAAGTGAGAATATGATATAAAGTCTGATTGTCGAATGTCAAGTGCTCAGGAAGGGGAGGACCATTGTAGTCACGAATTTTATCTTCATCCATTGTGCATCGGAAATTTTCATAAGAGATTGCATCAATGTTATAAACTCGAATCTCAGTCTTGCCATGCTCGAACAGAAGGAAATGAAAATGAGATACAAAGTCCATGGCAGAGCATTTTATGCGTTTCCCTTCGGTCATCCACTCCAAAATCCACTTGGTGCTATCAGTTCCATCGCCAGAGATGTACAATGTGGCATAAAATTGAATAATAATTTCCCTGTTCCATGGATGCTGAAATGCAAAGACATGCATGAGGCCAAAATCTTCGATGTCTTGTAGTACTTGATTGAAGCAGCCAATGTGTTTCATCGCAGCAATATCCGGGTACTCATGAGGAAAAATCTTGCGGCTGTCATAAAGAATCCGCAAATAATATATTGCCTGTTCCTGAGTCCAGAACGAGGAGATTTAGAAGTACGGGGCTTGCTGTATGGACTCTCTTGAAAGAATTTAGGATGAGTGTTCCGATTGAAA
Source organism: Thinopyrum elongatum (assembly GCA_011799875.1). NCBI lineage: Eukaryota > Viridiplantae > Streptophyta > Magnoliopsida > Poales > Poaceae > Thinopyrum > Thinopyrum elongatum. The sequence goes on from CM022297.1 coordinate 54,450,292, forward strand.
AGTGGCACTTTGACGCCAACGCCGATGGAGAACAACGGCAGTTGCTCGCAAGGATAAGGGTATTTGAGCTCATCTTCAACGGAGATCACTTCATCGCCATAAATTACTGAGTCTGAGTGATGAGCAGAAGCTGATTTTGCTGCAGAAGGATCAACATCTGAAGTTTTTCGTGCAGTATTGAGTGAAATTCGCAGAGGAGCAGGATCAGACACTTTGTCAGGTACTGAATCTTTATCAACCACTGGGGCCATTAAGGATTTGCTTCAGCAGACGGTTGAGTAATAGAGGGAGGAACGAAATCATTTGGTTCAACGCGAGCTGGAGAAGCCTGGGGAGAAGTATGAGGAATTTCACTTTCTGAAACATTTTGTTGAGGCGGATTTTCTTCATCAACTGGAGAAGCCACTATTGGGAAACGCTGAATGGAAAACAAATTTTTTTCTACGCACACACAATGATCTATCCATGGAGATGCATAGCAACGAGGGGGAGAGTGTGTCTACGTACCCTCGTAGACCGTAAGCGGAAGCGTTTCACAACGCGGTTGATGTAGTCAAACTTCTTCGTGCTTCAACCGATCAAGTACCGAACACACGGCACCTTCGTGTTCTGCACATGTTCAGCTCGGTGACGTCGCTCGCCTTCTTGATCCAGCAAGACATCGAGGTAGTAGATGAGTTCCGTCAGCACGATGGCATGGTGATGGTGATGGTGAAGTGATCTCCGCAGGGCTTCGCCTAAGCACTACGAAAATATGACCGGGGGTGTAAACGGTGGAGGGGGGCGCCGCACACAGCTAGGCAATTGTCTGGGGTGTGCTAGGTGCCCCCTCCTCATATAAATAGGTGGGAGGGAGAGGGGAGAGGCCAAGGGGTGCCCCAAGTAGGTCCGAATCCTACTTGGGCTCCTGCCCTTGGCCGCGCCCCCCTGCCATGTTTGTCGGAGGGGGAAGGAAAGGGGGGGGGGGAGTGAGAAGGAAGTAGGAATCCTAATCCACACTTACCTTTCTCTTCTCCCCTTTCCTTCTCCTCCTTTGGCCGGCCCATATGGGGGGCGCACCAGCCCCTTGTGGCTGGTGCGTTTCCCCTCTTGGCCCATAAGGACCATATCTTTTGCCGGGGGTGGCCGGAACCCCTTCCGGTGACCCGATAAGTACCCGGTACCCCCCGAAACACTTCTGGTGTCCGAATACCATCATCCTATATATCAATCTTTACCTCTCGACCGTTTCGAGACTCCTCATCATGTCAGTGATCTCATCCGGTACTCCGAACAACATTCGGTCACCAAATCACATAACTCATATAACACTATATCATCAACAAACGTTAAGTGTGCGGACCCTACGGGTTCGAGAACTATGTAGACATGACCGAGACACCTCTCCGGTCAATAACCAATAGCGGAACCTGGATGCCCATATTGGCTCCTACATATTCTACGATGATCTTTATCGGTCGAACCGTTATGACAACATACGTAATTCCCTTTGTCCATCGGTATGTTACTTGCCCGAGATTCGATCGTCGATATCTTCATACCTAGTTCAATCTTGTTACCGGCAAGTCTCTTTACTCGTTCCGTAATACGTCACCTCGTGACTAACACCTTAGTCGTTTGCTTGCAAGCTTATGATGTGTATTACCGAGAGGGCCCAGAGATACCTCTCTGATACTCAGAGTGACAAATCCTAATCTCGATCTATGCCAACTCAACAAACACCTTCGGAGATACCTGTAGAGCATCTTTATGATCACCCAGTTACGTTGTGACGTTTGATAGCACACAAGGCATTCCTCCGGTATCCAGGAGTTACATAATCTCATAGTCGAAGGAATATGTATTTGACATGAAGAAAGCAATAGCAATAAAACTGAACGATCAATATGCTAAGCTAACGGATGGGTCTTGTCCATCACATCATTCTCCTAATGATGTGATCCTGTTATCAAATGACAACACATGTCTATGGTTAGGAAACCTTAACCATCTTTGATAAACGAGCTAGTCTAGTAGAGGCATACTAGGGACACGATTTATGTAGTCACACATGTATTTAAGTTTCCGATCAATACAATTCTAGCATGAATAATAAACCTTTATCATGAATAAGGAAATATAAAATAACAACTTTATTATTGCCTCTAGGGCATATTTTCTTCCGTCTCCCACTTGCACTAGAGTCAATAATCTAGTTCACATCACCATGTGATTTAACACCCATAGTTCACATCGCCACACTACTAGGGAAAAGCTTATAGGCAGACGCTTACTAGTAGCGTGGGTTTATACCCCTCGCTACTGCTACTTACTAGTAGCACAGGTTTATACACCTCGCTACTACTAAGTTGATAGTAGTAGCGCGTGTTTATAACCCTCGCTACTACTAAGTGGTCTCTGCCTTGCCCCCCGGGACATGCCATAGAAGTAGCAAGGGATATAAACCCGCGCTACTACTAAGTTGATAGTAGTAGCGTGGGTTTGTACCCCTCGCTACTACTAAGTACAAGGTAGGTAAAGTTCCCATATATCCACAACCGAATCTCTCCTCTCTCCCTCACTCTCCCCCCTCTCTCCATAGGCTCTTCCATGGTGCTCCTGCCTAAGCACACCTCGTCCTCCATGGCGCCCAACGAGGCCGCCTCCTCACGTCACTGCCGTCCAGGAGCTCGCCCGTCTTCCCCCTCGCCTCCATGCCACCATGACGGAGCACCTCACCACCGGCGTCCATCCCCGGTGCGCCCTCCATCTCCTTCCTCTCTCCCTTGTTTCTCTTTTTCCCTCTCTCTCCCTCCGGTTTTACTCACCTCCCATGCCCATGCCTGCGCAGGTCGTCGACATGGCCAACCAGGAGCTCTCTGCCTTGGCCCGGAAGAGGATCCGCACACTGTCATCTTGCTCTGCCCTAGATCCGGTCCCTCTTCAATAGCCGTCGCTAGATCTGGTCTGCCGCTGCCCGTCCACACCTCCGGCAACCCCTGTCGTCGCTGCATTGAACCTTTGACACCATTGACAGCATGCACGGCATCGAGATTTTTTTTTGGTTTTCGAAATTAATAGTAGTAGCGCGGGTCACAGACACACGCTACAGATAGTTAGTAGAAGCATGCGTGGAACCCGCGCTACAACTAATACACTTACTAGTAGCGCGAGATGCACCACGCTACTACTACCAGTTAGCTGTAGCGCCGTAGTAGTAGCGCAGGCACCCGCGCTACTAATAGCTATTTAAACCGTGCTACTACTAGGCTTTTTCCTAGTAGTGCCATGTGACCAACACCCAAAGAGTTTATTAGAGTCAATAATCTAGTTCACATCACCATGTGATTAACACCCAAAGAGTACTAAGGTGTGATCATGTTTTGCTTGTGAGAGAAGTTTAGTCAACGGGTCTGCCACATTCAGATCCGTATGTATTTTGCAAATTTCTATGTCTACAATGCTCTGCATGGAGCTACTCTAGCTAATTGCTCCCACTTTCAATATGTATCTAGATTGAGACTCAGAGTCATCTGGATCAGTGTTAAAGCTTGCATCGACGTAACCCTTTACGACGAACTCTTTATCACCTCCATAACCAAGAAATATTTCCTTAGTCCTCTTAGGTAACTAAGGATAATTTTGACCACTGTTCAATGATGTACTCCTGGATCACTATTGTACCCCCTTGCCAAACTCATGGCAAGGTACACAATAGGTCTGGTACATAGCATGGCATACTTTATAGAACCTATGGCTGAGGCATAGGGAATGACTTTCATTCTCTCTCTATCTTCTGCCGTGGTTGGGTTTTGAGTCTTACTCAACTTCACACATTACAACACAGGCAAGAACCCTTTCTTTGACTGATCCATTTTGAACTTTTTCAAAATCTTGTCAAGGTATGTGCCTTGTGAAAGTCCTATTAAGCGTCTCGATCTATCCCTATAGATCTTGATGCCCAATATATAAGTAGCTTCATCGAGGTCTTTTATTGAAAACTCTTATTCAACTATCCTTTTATGCTATCCAGAAATTCTATATCATTTCCAATCAATAATATGTCATCCACATATAATATCAGAAATGCTACAGAGCTCCCACTCACTTTCTTGTAAATACAGGCTTCACCATAAGTCTGTATAAAACCATATGGTTGGATCACCTCATCAAAGCGTATATTCTAACTCCGAGATGCTTGCACCAGTCCATAGATGGATCGCTGGAGCTTGCACACTTTGTTAGCACCTTTAGGATCGACAAAACCTTTTTGGTTGTATCATATACAACTCTTCTTTAAGAAATCCATTAAGGAATGCAGTTTTGACGTCCATTTGACAGATTTCATAAAATACGGCAATTGCTAACATGATTCGGACAGACTTAAGCATCGCTACGGGTGAGAAAGTGTCATCGTAGTCAAACCTTTGAACTTGTCAAAAACCTTTTGCGACAAGTCGAGCTTTGTAGACAGTAACATTACCATCAGCGTCCGTCTTCTTCTTGAAGATCCATTTATTCTTAATGGTTTACCGATCATCGGGCAAGTCCACCAAAGTCCACATTTTGTTCTCATACATGGATCCTATCTCAGATTTCATGGCCTCAAGCCATCTGTCGGAATCTGGGCTCATCATAGCTCCTTCATAGTTCGTAGGTTTGCCATGGTCTTATAACATGACTTCCAGGACAGGATTACCGTACCACTCCGGTGCGTAATGGGTTCTGGTCGACCTATGAAGTTCTGTAGTAACTTAATCTAAAGTTTCATGATCATCATCATTAGCTTCCTCTCTGGTTGGTGTAGGCATCACGGGAATGGTTTTCTGTGATATGCTACTTTCCAATTCGAGAGAAGTTACAATTACCTCATCAAGTTCTACTTTCCTCCACTCACTTCTTTCAAGAGAAACTCCTTCTCTAGAAAGGACCCAAATTTAGCAACAAAGATCTTGCCTTTGAATCTGTGGTTGAAGGTGTACCCAATAGTTTCTTTAGGGTATCCTATGAAGACGCACTTCTCCGATTTAGGTTCGAGCTTATCAGGCTGAAGCCTTTTGACATAAGCGTCGCATCCCCAAACTTTAAGAAACGACAGCTTAGGTTTCTTGCCAAACCATAGTTCATACGGTGTCGTCTCAACGGATTTAGCGGTGCCCTATTTAACTTGAATGCAGCTTTCTCTAATGCATAACCCCAAAATGATAGTGGTAAATTGGTAAGAGACGTCATAGAGCGCACCATATCTAATAAAGTACGGTTATGACGTTCGGACACACCATTACGCTATGGTGTTCCAGGTGGCGTGAGTTGTGAAACAATTCCACATTGTTTTAAATGAAGGCCAAACTCGTAACTCAAATATTCGCCTCCGCGATCGGATCGTAGAAACTTTATTTTCTTGTTATGACGAGTCTCAACTTTACTCTAAAATTCTTTGAACTTCTCAAATGTTTCAGACTTTGTGTTTCATCAAGTAGATATACCCATATCTATTCAAATCATCAGTGAAGGTGAGAAAATAACGATACCCCCACGTGCTTCAATACTCATCGGACCGCATACATCGGTATGTATTATTTCCAATAAGTCATTAGCTTGCTCCATTGTTCCGGAGAACGGAGTTTTAGCCATCTTGCCCATGATGCATGGTTGTCAAGTATCAAATAATTCATAATCAAGTGATTCCAAAAGTCCATCCGCATGGAGTTTCTTCATGCGCTTTACACCAATATGACCTAAACGGCAGTGCCACAAGTATGTTGCACTATCATTATCAACTTTGCATCTTTTGGCATCATTATTAGGAATATGTGTATCACTACGATCGAGATTCAATAAACCATTCACATTGGGTGTATGACCATAAAAGGTTTTATTCATGTAAACAGAACAACAATTATTCTCTGACTTAAATGAATAACCGTATTAAAATAAACATGATCCAATCATATTCATGCTCAACGCAAACACCAAATAACATTTATTTAGGTTCAACACTAATCCTGAAGGTAGAGGGAGTATGCGATGGTGATCTTATCAACCTTGGAATCACTTCCAACACACATCGTCATCTCGCCCTTAACTAGTCTCTGTTCATTTTGCAACTCCTGTTTCGAGTTACTAATCTTAGCAACTGAACCGGTATCAAATACCCAGGGGCTACTATGAACACTAGTAAAGTACACATCAATCACATGTATATCAAATATACCTTTGTTCACTTTGCCATCCTTCTTATCCGCCAAGTATTTGGGGCAGTTCCACTTCCAGTGACCATTTCCTTTGAAGTGGAAGCACTCAGTTCCAGGTTTGGGTCTAGCTTTGGGCTTCTTCATGGGAGCAGCAACTTGTTTGCTGTTCTTCTTGAAGTTCCCTTTCTGTCCCTTTCCCTTTTTCTTGAAACTAGTGGTTTTGTTAACCATCAACACTTGATGCTCTTTCTTGATTTCTACCTTCGTCGATTTCAGCATCGCGAAGAGCTTGGGAATCATTTTCGTCATCCCTTGCACATTATAGTTCATCACGAAGTTCTAGTAGCTTGGTGATAGTGATTAGAGAACTCTTGTCAATCACTATCTTATCTGGAAGATTAACTCCCACTTGATTCCAACTATTGTAGTACCCAGACATTCTGAGCACTTGCTCACTGGCTGAGCTATTCTCCTCCATCTTGTAGGCAAAGTACTTGTCAGAGGTCTCATACCTCTCGACATGGGCATGAGTCTGAAATACTAATTTCAGCTCTTGGAATATCTTATATGTTCCATGATGTTCAAAACGTCTTTGAAGCCTGTAGCGACCCGACCCGAAATCGGTCATGTCTCTGTGTAGCTGTACCATCCCAAGATCATGCTGGCACACACAGTACATTGATGAAAAGATTCAAAGTTCAATCACACCTGAATTTATTACACGATTCTCATATCGAGTCTTTATTACATAATAATAAATTCGGCCGAAGGCCAACTCATGAGAAATAAACTAAATAAAGTTGCGGAAGCGTAGATGATAAGCGAGTCCATCCGACTCCATAGGGCAATCGCCAAGCGTGGATCGTAGCCTCACTCCTGGTCGGAAAACTCCTCTGCAACATAAGATGTTGCAGCCGTGTAGGTCAGCATTTTGAATATGCCGGCAAGTCATGAAGAGAGAACAACAATAATATCACTAACACTATATGCAATTTGGCTGTGGGGCTCAAAGTTTAAGTTTTTGCGAAAAAGCCAATTTTTTCCTACAACAAAAAGGACTTGCTTGCAATTACTACAAAATGTTGGTTGTTATTGAGATGGTTTCGCCAACCAATTCTCATTCCCAATTATTAAATAACCCATCAATTAATTTATTTGTTTGGTGTTGAGATTTCCGAGATACTCCAATTCCAGAGGCTCAAATGTCCCTAACCGGAGACATGGCTAATCGATTAGGTTTTTCACTCTGCAGAGTCTTGTGCACTTTACCCGCAAGAATCGTTCCCTCCTTTATGTCCTCGCACTGCCTGGTGTTTGAAGACGGGATGAACGAAACAGGGTCTCCCGAAGAGTTCCTCTGGACCACTGCCGGTGCCCATCCAGTCCTACCGTTCTTCTACATCTCGTAGCACCGTCCGGCCAGAGTCACGTCTAGGGTCGACCAAGCCAGAGCCCATAATGGCTTGCGGCTGCACAGGTAAGCTTCCGGTCAAGGTGTATCCATCCGTCTCTTTGTGGCTGGGTGAAGCTTTCCGCAAGATGTCATGGCGTTTCTCCATGCATCCCGGCCATCCGCTGGTTGCTCCAGGGTGCCCATCAAATCCGTCCTCCACCCAGTAGTGAATTTGAAGTCCATCTTGAGCTTGAAGTCATGGGGTTGTCATCATCTTGACTCTCACATCTCCCTTATGAATCACTCAACCAACCCCGTCTACGAAAGCATAGCAATCAACTACATCGTCCCGGGCATTGGTAACAAGGGGAATTGGGTTCAACCTACCACATGATACTACTCAAGAACATAACTTAAAATTCTCCTACTGCATGCATGGTGGGGAGGGATAATTCTAATGCAACAAATCATAGGTATTGTAAAACATGATCAAATGACTTGCCTGGCTGACGGTCTTCGAAAGCTAGTGACTCGTAATAGCAGGCCTCGCACTCCGGGAATTCTATCAAGTCAAAACATAGCACAAATAAGTATACCATCATAGAATTTCTACTACAACAGCAAGTAAATTATAATAACACACAATCATACACACAAAGAAATCCAACAATAAAACCAACGAAGTCATAGAATCAAAACAAGGTTTTTACGATAAGAAAGACAAACTCAAAAATAATTTTCTTCTACAAAATTTTTCTTAAACAGAGCCAAAATAAGGTTTTTGTTAAATGACAGAAAGAAAAACAGCAAATAAATTTAATGCAAAAAGAAACGCATTAAAAGCTATTATAAAACTCCTATCATGCCTAAAACAAAACTAGTAAGAAAATAAAATAAAACATTTTGTTTTTCTGTAAATAAAAGTTCACCCTCTGTAACTACAGAAACTAATCTGAAATAAAATATAACTGAGGTAAAAATATATTTTTAAGATAATTAAAACAATAGAAAACAGCAGCAAGTTAAAATAACTAGAAAAGGTTTATTTTCGTGTAAAACTAATTTTAATAAAAACTATAAATACCCAAATAAAACCTACTGCTAGGCAAGGTCAAAACAAAGCAGTGGCAAAAAGAAACATAAAAAAAAATTAATCCTAGCTCATTTATAGCAGAAATACTAATCTGACTAAAACTAAAATAAAACATTTAAAAAAAAACTAAAACATGGCCGAAACTATTTTTATTCAGAAACTTTAGGAAATTTGAAAACTATCAAAAAAAGAATCAACTAAAAATAATAAATAACCTAAAAGTTATAGATTTTTCAAGATTGGAACTTTTCTGTTTTAAAAACAAAAACGAAAAAAAAGAACTAAAAAAAAACAGACGATGCTACTGGGCCTAGGAGGGGTGCGGTCTGTAGCTAAGCAGCGCTCGTGCGGAAATTAACAGAAACCTGCGCGTGCGAACAACTAAAAGAAAGCCGATCTGTCCGGTCTAGATTAAATCGTAACTTTACCGAAGTAAACCGATCTAATAAAGAAAAAACCTAACTCTTCACGTGATCTAATCTAGGTCGTAGATTGAGAATCAGACGGTGGAGAGAGGTGGCGGCTTATAGTGGCGGTGGCCGACGACGAACAGAGGACGGCGGCGGTCGGCGTCGAGCGGAGCGGGGTCTGCGGCGGTCTCCGGTGTCGGGGAGGTGCGACGGAGCGAGGCGGAGTCGGGGGTGGAGTTGGTGGAGCTTGGGGGCGTCGGAGGCGGTCGGGGCGAAGACGACAGCTTCCTGTTGAGCTGCAGCTCCGGCGGGCGGCGGTCGAGCTCGGGGTCGACGGTGTGGTGCTCCTGGAGGAAGAAGGGGTGTCAGGGAGGTGTGGAAAGAAGAGGGGGTTCGGGTGGAGGTGCTTGGAAGCAAGGGGGGTCCTCACCGGTGTCAGTAGCAGCGGTGAACCGAGGCGGCGGCGGCGAGATGCGTTTTGCGAGGGCGCGCGCGGTGGTGGGTTTTGAGCTAGGGTTTTAGGGGGGTTCGAGGGAGGAGAGCGAGGGGAATATATAGGGCATAGCCTTGCGGGAGGGGGCCGCTTCGGAGCGTGATCCCGGGAAGATCGCGGCGACGGGCGCGCTGTGGTCGTGCTCCGGCTTGGCGTGGCGTGCGCGAGGGGAAAGACGAGGGCGGGCCCCGCGGTCAGTGAGAGAGAGAAGGGAGAAAGGGAACGGGCGACCGAGGGAAGAGGGAGTCGGACGCGGGCGCGCTGGGGCTGGCAGCCTCGCTCGCTGGTGGGCCGGCTCGGGTGCTGGCTGGGCCGGTTGGCCTGGCCAGCTCGCTGGGTCTCTCTCTTTTTTTTTTTGAAATAAAGACAGAAAAGAAAAAAACTATAAATAGAAAATAAATAAAAATTTATATAGGACATATATATATCAAAAATCTCATAAAAATAAATACTAAAAGATGAACTATTTTTCAGAGGCAAAATAAAACTTTATAAAAAAACATTTTTTTGAAAATTCCAAATAAAACTCAATTTTGAATTCAAAACTTTTGGCATTATTTTCTTCTGACATTTTTGGAGTGTCATGTTAGCTCCTCTCATACTTTTGCACAAGTATTTGTCAGGGGCTTTTTGAAATAAATTTCAAATGCCAATTTAAATCCAAATTCAAATAAAACTCAAAATGCCTCTGAAATTCCAAATGCCACTCAATTTCGAACAACATGCATAGATGCTTAGCTAATAATTTGTAAAACATTCCAAATTGAAAATTTGGGATGTTACAAAGCCCCGATTCTAAGCCGTAAAGCATGACGCACTAAACTATCAAGTAGTCATCATATTGAGCTTGTCAAACGTTCATAACTTCTGCATCAGCTCCTGCAACAGGTCTATCACCTAGCGGTGCATCAAGGACATAATTCTGTGCAGCAATGAGGATAATCCTCAGATCACGGACCCAGTCCGCATCATTGTTACCATCATCTTTCAACCTAGTTTTCTCTAGGAACATATCAGAAATAGTGGAGCTATATCGCGAGCTATTGATCTACAACATAGATTTGCAAATACTACCAGGACTAAGTTCATGATAAATTAAGTTCAATTAATCAAATTACTAAAGAACTCCCACTTAAATAAACATCCCTCAAGTTATCTAAGTGATACGTGATCCAAATCAACTAACCCAAGTCCGATCATCACGTGAGATGGGGCATTCATCAATGGTGAACATCTCTATGTTGATCATATCTACTATATGACTCACGTTCGACCTTTCGGTCTCCAATGTTGCGAGACCATGTCTGTACATGCTAGGCTCGTCAAGTTTGACCCAAGTATTCTGCATGTGCAAAACTGTCTTACACCCGTTGTATGTGAACATAGAGTCTATCACACCCGATCATCACGTGGTGTCTCGAAACGACGAACTGTAGCAACGGTGCATACTCAGGGAGAACACTTATATCTTGAAATTTAGTGAAGGGATCATCTTATAATGCTATCGTCGTTCTAAGCAAAATAAGATGCATAAAAGATAAACATCACATGCAATCAAAATATGTGACATGATATGGCCATCATCATCTTGTGCTTTTAATCTCCATCTCCAAAGCATCGTCATGATCTCCATCGTCACCGGCTCGACACATTGATCTCCATCATTGCGTCGTGGTCGTCTCGCCAACTATTGCTTCTACAACTATTGCTAACGCATAACGATAAAGTAATGCAATTACATGGCGCTTGCATTTCATACAATAAAGAGACAACCATAAGGGTCCTGCCGGTTGTCGATAACTTACAAAACATGGTCATCTCATACAATAATGTATATCACATCAAGTCTTAACCATATCACATCACAACATGCCCTGCAAAAACAAGTTAGACGTCCTCTACTTTGTTATTGCAAGTTTTACGTGGCTGCTACGGGCTTCTAGCAAGAACCGTTCTTACCTACGGCGAAAACCACAATGGTGAATTATCAAGTTTGCTGTTTTAACCTTCTTCAAGGACCGGCCGCAGTCAAATTCGATTCAACTAAAGTAGGAGAAATAGACACCAGCCAGCCACCTTTATGCAAAACTAGTTGCATGTCAGTTGGTGGAACCGGTCTCATGTACGTGGACATGTAAGGTTGGTCCGGGCCACTTCATCCCACAATACCGCCGAATCAAAATAAGACATTGGTGGTAAGCAGTATGAACATCACCGCCCACAACTTCTTTGTGTTCTACTCATGCATATCATCTACGAATAGACCTGGCTCGGATGCCACTGTTGGGAAACATTGCATGGAAAACAAAAAAAATTCTACGCACATGCAATGATCTATCCATGGAGATGCATAGCAACGAGGGGGAGATTGTGTCTACGTACCCTCAAAGACTGTAAGCGGAAGCGTTTCACAACGCGGTTGATGTAGTCGAACTTCTTCGTGCTTCAACCGATCAAGTACCGAACGCACGGCACCTCCGCGTTCTGCACACGCTCAGCTCGGTGACGTCCCTCGCTTTCTTGATCCAGCAAGACATCGAGGTAGTAGATGAGTTCCAGGAGCACGACGGCGTGGTGACAGTGATGGTGAAGTGATGTCCGCAAGGCTTCGCCTAAGCACTACGAAAATATGACCGGGGGTGTAAACGGTGGAGGGGGGCACCGCACACGGCTAGGCAATTGTCTGGGGTGTGCTAGGCGCCCCCCCTCCTCATATATATAGGTGCGAGGGAGAGGGGAGAGGCCAAGGGGCGCCCCAAGTAGGTCTGAATCCAACTTGGGCTCCTGCCCTTGGCCGCGCCCCACCTGCCATGTTTGTCGGAGGGGGAAGGAAAGAGGGGGGAGAGAGAAGGAAGTGGGAATCCTAATCGACACTTACCTTTCTCTTCTCCTCTTTCCTTCTCCTCCTTAGGCCGGCCAATATGGGGGGCGCACCAGCCCCTTGTGGCTGGTGCGTTTCCCCTCTTGGCCTATAAGGCCCATATCTTTTGCCGGGGGTGCCCGGAACACCTTCCGGTGACCCGATAAGTACCCGGTACCCCCGAAACACTTTCGGTGTCCGAATACCATCGTCCTATATATCAAGCTTTACCTCTCAACCATTTCAAGACTCCTCGTCATGTCCTTGATCTCATCTGGGACTCCGAACAACATTCGGTTACCAAATCACATAACTCATATAACACTATATCGTCAACGAACGTTAAGCGTGCGGACCCTACGGGTTCGAGAACTATGTTGACATTACCGAGACACCTCTTCGGTCAATAACCAATAGCAGAACCTAGATGCCCATATTGGCTCATACATATTCTATGAAGATCTTTATCGGTCGAACCGTTATGACAACATACGTAATTCCCTTTGTCCATCGGTATGTTACTTGCCCAAGATTCGATCGTCGATATCTTCATACCTAGTTCAATCTCGTTACCGGCAAGTCTCTTTACTCATTCCGTAATACATCACCTCGTGACTAACTCCTTAGTCATTTGCTTGCAAGCTTATGATGTGTATTACCGAGAGGGCCAAGAGATACCTCTCCGATACTCGGAGTGACAAGTCCTAATCTCGATCTATGCCAACTCAACAAACACCTTCGGAGATACCTATAGAGCATCTTTATGATCACCCAGTTACGTTGTGATGTTTGATAGCACACAAGGCATTCCTCCGGTATCCAGGAGTTGCATAATCTCATAGTCGAAGGAATATGTATTTGACATGAAGAAAGCAATAGCAATAAAACTGAACGATCATTATGCTAAGCTAACGGATGGGTCTTGTCCATCACATCATTCTCCTAATGATGTGATCCCATTATCAAATGACAACACATGTCTATGGTTAGGAAACCTTAACCATCTCTGATCAACGAGCTAGTCTAGTAGAGGCATACTAGGGACACGGTATTTGTTTATGTATTCACACATGTATTTAAGTTTCCGATCAATACAATTCTAGCATGAATAATAAACCTTTATAATGAATAAGGAAATATAAAATAACAACTTTATTATTGCCTCTAGGGCATATTTCCTTTAGGCACATGCACTATTCCAGTTGGCCTTGGCGAACTACGAGCATCTGCAACTGGTGCATGAATCAGTGATGGAATTACTCAAACAGGAGAGTTTTCCTTCTGAGTTTCAGCTTCATGAGATTTTTCTATCTGAGGAGGAGGAGGAGTATTTTTCTTTGCAATTTTCTTGTTCTTCTTTTGCTTCGACGGATCAATGTGCCCTTTAACAAGATCATTGTAGCCAGTAACTTTGGCTTGATGATCGAGGCAGACCTTTCGAACAATTTGATCTATGTCTGAATGAAATCCTAGTCTTCTGTGCCGAAGGATAGTCAAAGACTTAGTGACATCCACATAAGATTCTTCAAGTTGCTTGATGACAAACTTGGATTTCATGTCTTTCATACGGTTGTCGAGCTCCTTGAGCTGGGCAGTGAGGTCATTGATCTCAACAGAATCATCGTTCATGTCTCGACCCAGATCAGAGGCTTGAGCAATTACTTCAGAGGGAATGGGCAAAGACGGCACTTCTCCATCAAACAGGTTCTCCACAAATCTATCAAGCTGCTTCATGATGAATATTTGATTGAAGTAATGTGGTGCATCAGAGCCATCATTATTCTGTGTAGCAGGAGCAGTCTGAACTAGATTTTGCTCGGTCGGAGGCATCAAAGCCAAAGGTTGTGTCAGCTTCGGAGCAAATTGAGCTACTTTGCCCTTCACTATAGTTTCTTGCGGAGCACTTTGCTTAGCAGAGGGAGACGTGATTGTCTTCACCTTTTGCTTCGGGAGTTTTTCTCCTGGCTTCACTGTGCCTACAGGGGCATTAACTACCAAATTGTGCAGATCAATTACATCAGGGTGAGGAGCTATGTTCACTTTGTCAACCATTGTGACAGTGGTAGGAGGAGTCTTTCTCTTCAAAGGGTTCTTCTTTGGAGGTGCAATTGGGACAACACTTGCTCGAAGATTAGGCAGAACAGTGGATGTAGTGATATTCACTTGTTCTGAAAGTGTTGTGTCAATTTCTTCTCTTGTGAGCGGGGGATCATCTTGATCGGAAGAATCACTTTCAGGCTCAACTGGTTTAGCAGGCCTTCTCTTTGGCGCGCTCTTTTTCTTCAAAGCAGTAGATCTGGAATCATGTTTGTGCTTTGAGCACCCTTCTGTTTTCCTTCAGCTTTTTTCTTTTCGACATCTGATTTGATGAGACGATGATTTTCTTCTTCTCTTGCCTGCTCCTTTTCAGTCTTCTTGGCCCTCTTTTCAGCATTCTTGAGGCTCTTGGCCTTTTCTTCAGGATAGGAGTCAGGTGTCTTAAGAGACGACTCATCAGCGTCAGCAGGTGGTGGAGGCCTTGCCTGGGGATCACTTGCCCGGATGAGTCCAATTTCGCGACAGTCACCCCACGGGGGATGGAAGTCAAAGTTCTTGGCATATTGAGGATGAACCATTTTGTAGTTGAACCACTTCCGTACCCAGTGACGTCGAATCTTTTGCACACGCCTTTTCTTCGCTGTTGAATTCTCTCCTGGAACAGTGTTGTATTTTTTATGAGATATGTACTGAGCTGAATTGGTGTAGGGTTGCCTGCCACCTTTCCTTTTCTTCAGAGCATCTGCTTCTTGCTCGTTGTCATTTTGATCGGCTCTCTTTCTTTTGCTGGAAGATGGGCCTACCGTTGGGCCCTTATCATTTGGTGCTTTGGATTCATCAGCTGTTCCCATGAATACCTCTTCTTCATCGGCCATACTGTGCGGTCTAGCTGAATCCTCAACAAACTGCATACACTTGTGAATAAGAGTAGGTACGAGGGAAAATGGGGATAGGGTTACAAATGCTCACGAATATTTTTCCGAACAAAAACATTTTGAGGAAGAAAAGATTCAGACTTTGAGATATGTTTCGAATGAAGGAAACGTATAGGACGAGCTATGCCCTTCCCTTCAAAGATAAAGGGAAGACCTTCTTCTTGACATCATCCTCGGGCAAACCTTCAAGCTTAAATAATCCACGAACTTCATCCACATAGATTAGGTGCATATCGGGATGTAATGTTCCATCTCCTGCATAAGGATTAGCTAGCAGTTTCTCTATCATACACGAAGGAATTTCATAATAAATATTTTCAGTAGGTGTAGTAGGTTGAGGAGCAACTCTTTGCTCTTCCGGTCGAGGTGAAGATACCCCAAACAAGCCCCTCAAAGGATTATTTTCCATAGTGGCAAGTGACAGTAAATTTCAGCACGTAATATAAATGTTTCCTTACCAAATTCCACTTACCAAAGGCGCTTCACTCCCCAGCAACGGCGCCAGAATAGAGTCTTGATGACCCACAAGTATAGGGGATCTATCATAGTCCTTTCGATAAGTAAGAGTGTCGAACCCAACGAGGAGCAGAAGGAAATGACAAGCGGTTTTCAGCAAGGTATTCTTTGCAAGCACTGAAATTATCGGTAACAAATAGTTGTGTGATAAGATAATTTGTAACGGGTAACAAGTAACAAAAGTAACTAAGGTGCAGCAAGGTGGACCAATCCTTTTTGTAGCAAAGGACAAGCCTGGACAAACTCTTATATAAAGCAAAGCGCTTCCGAGGACACATGGGAATTACTGTCAAGCCAGTTTTCATCATGCTCATATGATTCGTGTTCCTTACTTTGATAATTTGATATGTGGGTCGACCGGTGCTTGGGTGTTGCCCTTACTTGGACAAGCCTCCCACTTAAAATTAACCCCTCTCGCAAGCATCCGCAACTACGAAAAAAGAATTAAGATAAATCTAACCATAGCATGAAACATATGGATCGAAATCAGCCCCTTACGAAGCAACGCATAAACTAGGGTTTAAGCTTCTGTCACTCTAGCAACCCATCATCTACTTATTACTTCCCAATGCCTTCCCCTAGGCCCAAATCATGGTGAAGTGTCATGTAGTCGATGTTCACATAACACCACTAGAGGAAAGACAACATACATCTCATCAAAATATCGAACGAATACCAAATTCACATGATTACTTATAACAAGACTTCTCCCATGTCCTCAGGAAGAAACATAACTACTCACAAAGCATATTCATGTTCATAATCAGAGGAGTATTGAATAGCATTAAGGATCTGAACATATGATCTTCCACCGAATAAACCAACTAGCATCAACTACAAGGAGTAATCAACACTACTAGCAACCCACAGGTACCAATCTGAGGTTTTGAGACAAAGATCGGCTACAAGAGATGAACTAGGGTTTTAGAGGAGATGGTGCTAGTGAAGATGTTGATGGAGATTGACCACCTCTCGATGAGAGGATCGTTGGTGATGACGATGGCTTCGATTTCCCCCTCCTGGAGGGAAGTTTCTCCGGCAGAACAGCTCCGCCGGAGCCCTAGATTGGTTCTGCCCAGGTTCCGCCTCGAGACAGTGGCGCTTCATCCCTAAAGCTTCCTTATGATTTTTTCCAGGTCAAAACACATCATATAGCAGAAGATGGGCATCGGGGGCCTGCCAGGTGGCCCACAAGACAGGGAGGCGCGCCCAGGGGGTAGGGCGCGCCCCCACCCTTGCGGCTGCCTGGTGGGTCCCCTCATGTGCTTTCTTCGCCCAATATTTTTTATATATTCCAAAATAATTCTCCATGAAGTTTCAGGACTTTTGGAGTTGTGCAGAATAGGTCTCTCAGATTTGCTCGTTTTCCAGTCCAGAATTCCAGCTGCGGGCATTCTCCTTCTTTATGTAAACCTTGTAAAACAAGTGAGAAAAGGCATAAGTATTGTGCTAGAATGTGTAATAACAGCCCATAATACAATAAATATCAATATAAAAGCATGATGCAAAATGGACGTATCAACTCCCCCAAGCTTAGACCTCGCTTGTCCTCAAGCGAAAACCGAAATCAAAAAATATGTCCACATGTTTAGAGATAGAGGTGTCGATAAAATAAAATACGAACATGAGGGCATCATGATCATCTTTAGAACAACAACAAATATTGTCATATAATTTCTTATGCTAAAGTAACAATTCGTTCACAAGGTAAAGTATGAATCGGAAATTTCATTCAAAACTAACAAACTATGATCTCAGTCATTGAAGCAATTGTAATTTATCATAACATCGGAAAGAGTCAGTTCAAGAGCTTTTTAGCAAGTCCACATACTCAACTATCATTTAATCTTTCACAATTTCTAACACTCACATGATACTTATGGGTTCGAAGCCTCAGTTGGACACAGAGAAAGATAGGGGCTTATAGTTTCGCCTCCCAACCTTTTACATCAAGGGTAATGTCAACAATAATACTTTATGAAAACCTACATCCGAGTGGATATATATATCTGGATCCTTCTCCAACACATAGTGCTTGCCAAAAGAAAAAGTGTAAAAAAGGAAAGGTGAAGATCACCATGACTCTTGTATAAGGGTAGAAGATAAAAGTAAAAGATAGGCCCTTCGCAGAGGGAAGCAGAGGTTGTCATGCGCTTTTATTGTTGGATGTACAAAATCTTAATGCAAAAGAACGTCACTTTATATTGCCGCTTATGATAAAGAACTTTATTATGTAGTCCGTCGCTTTTATTTCTTCCATATCACAAGTTCGTATAAAGCTTATTTTCTTCACACTAATAGATCATACATATTTAGAGAGTAATTTTTATTGCTTGCACTGATGACAACTTACTTGAAGGATCTTACTCAATCCATAGGTAGGTATGGTGGACTCTCATGGCAAAACTGGTTTAAGGGATGTTTGGATGCACAAGTAGTATCTCTACTTGGTGCAAAGGATTTGGCTAGCATAAGAAGGAAAAGCAAGCTCAACATGTTGGAGGATCCAAGACACTATAACTTCTATTCGGATATAAGGAAACATAACCCATTATGTTGTCTTCCTTGTCCAACATCAACTCTTTAGCATGTCATATTTTAATGAGTGCTCACAATTACAAAAGATGTCCAAGATAGTTTATTTATATGTGAAACCTCTCTTTCTTTATTACTTCCTATTAATTGCAACAATGACCAAAACTATGTTTGTCAACTCTCAACAACTTGTATTCATCATACTCTTTATATGTGAAGTCATTACTCTCCATAAGATCATTATACGATCTTTTTATTTCTTTCTTTTATTTATCAAGATCATAGCAAGAAAGCAAATCACTCAACTCAAAACTACTCTTTACTAAATATCTGTCGGAATCGATTACATAGAGGGAACATAAAGCAAAACTCAAAGATAGATCATATTAAAACTTCTATTCTACTAGATAAAGATATAACAAAAAGGATCGAACTAAGAAATACGATAAAAGTAAAGATGTGATGGTGATACGATACCGGGGCACCTCCCCCAAGCTTGGCAGTCGCCAAGGGGAGTGCCCATACCCATGTATTTAGATCTCTTTCTTCGGAGGTGGTGATGATGGAGTGGTTGATGATGAAATTTTATCCCCCGTCTTCCAAAGCATAGGTTCACCATCGTAAAAAGATGAACGAGTCTTCGGGATCCTCAAATCTGCAGCCAAACTCATCCTCTTAAATCTATATTCATACTCATAGTTTTGGTTTTGCAGGTCATAGATCTAGGCTTGGAGATGCTCGATTTTCTCATGAAGCTTGAAGATGGCCTCGCCAATGTTCTCGGCATCCAGCTTGTGACCACTAGTAAATTCAGTGATCATCATGTGGTTGGCGTTGAGTCCGTGTTCCACCATCCCTTGGCACTTGAAGACTTGCTGGTCCACTGCTTCGAGCCTTGTCTCCATGCTTTCGGTCTTCTTAGGCCCTTCGGTATCACGGATGTGCAACACCCCCTCACGTAGCTCAATGGTTTGAGGGTGTTGCAGCACCTCCGCGAGATAAGGGTTGATGACCTTCTCAAAAAACTTGTCCTTGGGGGCGCTTGGAGACGTCATGGCAATTTGGATCTGTCAGAAAAACAGCTCGAAACAAGGCAGGAGATATTGCTGTGGTACGGTGGTCAAAATCTTCGGAAGATTATATAATGAATGTTTACCTACCAAGAGAAGTATTGCGCAAGAAAACGGAGTCCGGAGGGCACACGAGGTGGCGGCAAGGGTGGGGGGCATGCCCAGGGGGTAGGGCGCGCCTCCCTACCTTGTCGCTTCCTCGTGCACTTTTCGGACTACTTTTAATTTTCCTAATTTTTTAAGTATTCCAAAACGGAGAAAAATTGCCATTAGAACAGTTTTGGAGTCGGTTTACTTACCGTACCACATACCTATTCCTTTTCGGAGTCTGAAACATTCTGGAAAGTATCCCTTATGTACTCCTCTGGTGTTACGGTATTGATAATATTCATCTCGACATTTATGGGGGTACCTGAGATATAATGTTTGATTCTTTGACCGTTTACCACCTTCGGGTTGGTGCCTTCGGCGTTGTTGATCTTAATGGCACCGGAGTGATAGACCTCTTCAATAATGTAAGGACCTTCCCATTTAGAGAGAAGCTTTCCTGCAAAAAATCTTAAACGAGAGTTGTATAGCAAAATATGATCACCTACATTAAACTCACGCTTTTGTGTCCTTTTGTCATGCCATATTTTAACTTTTTCTTTAAACAACTTGGCATTCTCATAAGCTTGGGTTCTCCATTCATCAAGTGAGCTAATGTCAAATAACCTCTTCTCACCGGCAAGTTTGAAATCATAGTTGAGCTCTTTAATAGCCCAATACGCTTTATGTTCTAGTTCAAGAGGTATGTGACAAGCTTTTCCATAAACCATTTTATACGGAGACATACCCATAGGGTTTTTATAAGTAGTTCTATAAGCCCATAATGCATCATCAAGTTTCTTAGACCAATTCTTTCTAGATCTATTAACAGTCTTTTGCAAAATTAATTTAATCTCTCTATTGCTAGTGTGGATTTCCTACACGTGAGGAACATGATAGCCCTGAGGAATTTGAGAGCTCAAATTTCTGACCGTTGTTGTGCTATGCGCTAGCTGTCCAAAATATCCTATCCACCTAACGGTCATATCATTGAAGGGCATTTATGTCTTATCATGTCGGGCTGCTCCCCGGATATAAATAGCCACCCCCTACAACCACTAGCTGGTTGGCTGCTTTGAGAGAAACTGACACTTGTCATTTAGAGCATCCCATCCTCCGAGGACTTTGAGAGAAAATCATCACTGAGGAAAAACCCAACCCCAATACCTCAAACCCAAAGTGATTGAGCATCACTGAAGAGATTGTTCCTGTGTGGAACCGATGCTTTTTACCTTTGAGGACTGTGCATCCTCCAGACGGTTAGGCGTCATGGTCTAGAGCATCCAAGAGGAATTGTGGATCGCCGAGTGACCAAGTCTGTGAAGGTTTGGAAGTCACCTACGAAGACTTACCATGAGTGATTGGGCGAGGTCTGTATGACCTTAGCTCAAGGAGAATACGGTGAGGACTGTGTGTCCTCAGGTTTAAATACCTAGCCACTCCAACCAAACGTACAACTATCACAACAGTTGGAACTGGTCTACCAAATCATTGTCTTCACCGAGCTACTGGTTCTATTTCCTCAACCCTTCATTTTCTCATTCATGTGTTGATGAAATTGATCGTTACTGTTTGAAGACTTTGACTGAAGACTTTCTCAATTTCCTCAATCCTAATTCTTCAGTCATCTAGTCTTTTGCCTGCTTATCCTGTTTACACACTACCTGTGCTCTATGCTTGTTTCATATCATCATGATGACTGTGTTACTGCCATGTTATGCTTGCTCCTGAGTACTTATTCTGCTGCTTGTAGTTCGTCACTTAGCATATTCCTCAAGTAGTATTTCCTCAGTGACGAATTTGTAAAAATCGCCTATTCACCCCCCTCTAGTCGATATAACGCACTTTCAATTGGTATCAGAGCAAGGTACTCCCTTGTTCTATGTGATTTTGGTTTAACCACCTAGAGTTTTAGTTATGCCGACTGCAGGCATGATCAAGGTCTCGTCTGGGTGTCCTACCTTTGATGGGACGAACTACCCCTACTGGAAGAATAAGATGCGCATGCATCTTGAGGAAATTGACAACGATCTTTGGTACGTTGTGGAAAATGGCGTTCCCTCTGTCACTCCTTCCGTGAACGCTGCTGATGTGAAGAGATTCAAGCAACTCGACTCTCAAGCGAAGAATATCATATGTGGCCATCTGAGCAAAGGACAGTACGACAGAGTGAGTGCTTTGGAGTCTGCAAAGCTTATCTGGGACAGGCTGTCCAAGGTCAACGAAGGAATCTCAACTCAATGTGATTCTCGAGTTGACGTTACTCGCAATCTCTTCAACCGCTTCAAAAGACTCGAGAATGAGAATGTCCAGCAAACCTTTGATCGCCTGACTGACATTTCAAACGAGCTTCAAGCACTTGGTGCCACTGACATCACCGACCATGAGGTGGTGAAGAAATTGCTGAGGTCACTCGATTCTTCATTCGATACACTAGCACTGATGATTCAAGAACGTGGAGACTACAAGTCACTAGATCCTGCTGATATCCTTGAGAGGCTGAACACTCATGAATTCCAACAAGCTGAAAATAGAGATCTCTACGGGCCAAGCTATGGAAGATCACACGCACTGAAGGCCAAGGCAGTTTCCTCATCTGAAGGAGAAGATTCTGATAGCAGCCTTGGTGACCCTGAAGAACTAAGCCAGGAGCTAGCAATGCTTGTGAGGAAATTCCAGAAGTTCTCAAGGCGTGGTCGCTTTGTAAAATCTTCAAAAGGTGATGACATGAGATCAGATATTCCTCATCCTGTGATTACAAGAAGAGGACTTGTCACAAATGCAAGAAACCTGGTCACTACATAACTGATTGTCCTCAGTGGGTAAAGGAATCAAGGAAGAAGAAATACAAGGATGATAGTTCAGATGACTCAAAGAAGAAGAAGAAATCTTCAAAGTCCTCATCATCAAAATCTTCAAAGTCTTCATCTCACAAGAAGAGCAGCTCCAAGAAGGCTCGAACATTCATTGGCAAGGAAATGGAATCTGAAGCTGAATCTGAGGAACATGAGGAAGAGGAGGCATCTGAGGAGTCAGACTCTGGTGTGGCGAGCCTAGCCCTCGCTACTGCTTTCGTCAGCAAGTCCATCTTCAACACTGAGGAAAATGGCTTCCCCAACACTGCTGATGACTGCAATGATGACTATGCTCCCACCTATTGCTTCATGGCAAAAGGTGCCAAGGTACTCAAATATCCCTCCTTTGAATCAAGTGAGGATGAATCTGATGAAAACCTCAAACCCAGCTATTCCAAACTTGCTAATATTGCTGTTAAACAACAAAAGGCTTTGGAAAAGGTTCAAAATATGCTAGACAAAAGTGATGACCTGTTAGCTGAGGAAATGGATCGAACTCAAACACTAACTGATAATCTTCAGCAACTACAGTCTAAGTTTGACAACCTTCAAAGTCGTCATGAAACTCTCTTAGCCGATCATGGGAAGCTTTCTTATGAATTTCTTCAAAGAAAGCAATATCTTGAGAAGCTAAGGGTGAGTCATGAAGATCTTCAGAAGGAAAATGATTCATTACTTGCTCAACAGATCAGTTCCGCTTAGGAAGAATTTATTCCACCATGTTTGAAATGCATTGAACGTGAAACTGCTAATTCTTCACCTGAAAGTTCAAATGCTCCTATTGCTGCAAATTCTTCAACTATCTCTGTGGTCACAAATTCCTCATCTGAGGATACCACTAGTATCACTGACGAAAATGCAGGTTTGAAGGAATTGTATGTGACAAGCATGTACAAAAGCCTCAAAGGGCATCGACTCTTTGTGATGTGCTCAAAAAGCAGATCTTGAAAAGGAACCCTAGGAAAGAGGGTATTGCCTTTGAGAGGAAACTCAATGCTGATGGAACCTACTGGAAACCTGAGCAGTATCCCAAAACCTCATGGGTTGCTGCGAAGGGACCGCCTGTAGATCCATCCACTTTATCTGGCTTTACTTGTGAATCCTCATATTCATCTGATGAGTCATTTGACTCTAACTATAAACTGTTCAAAAATCAGAATGGTGAAGTATTTGCTAGATATGTTGGAACTAACTGTAGGAACGGTCCTCCTATGAAGAAAATATGGGTTCCCAAAAGGTGCCTTGAAAGTCTTCAGCTGAATGTCATCATGACACCACCTGTGAAGAATAGGAACCCCAGATCAAATTCTTCATATGGGCCAAAGGCTTCAAATGGATCCAAGTCCTCATATGGACCAAACTCCTCATATGGATCAAATTCCTCACATGGATCCAAATCCTCATATGAACATCATTGTGCTAACACTTCTGCTTCGTAGGAAAAATCTAAGAGCTATGAATATGTGCATTACTCATCAAATCATTATGTTCATAAGTCCTCGAAGAATTTCTCTGCCTATTCATATGCCTATATTAACCCCTCTTCTGTGAAATGAAGTGCATTGGCTTCAATGCCACCTTTCTCTTATGGAGCTCGCAAAATGATGAACTCTTTGCCACCCCTCCTGATGTGGGTGGTGAAGAAAAAGAACTAATCTCTTATGCAGGGTCAGGTCTCCAGTCGAACTAAATCGTCTGAAGAATTTGTTGGAGACCTGAAATGCTTGAAAGGACGCAAGCTAATTATGAAGAAATGATTCATTCATTTTCCACGTCCTCATACTGCTATATATACATATGTTGCATTAATTGATGAAATTCTATCTGATGAATTTGATGTCATATTCTTCACTCTAAAGTATATGAGTTCGTAAGATGCACTAATTCATCTGCAGGATGATTTACCCAAAGCTACTAAGTGGGTCCTCGACAGTGGATGTACAAATCACATGACCGGTGACAAGAGCTTATTGATCGACTCTCCTTTATCTCCATCACATTTGAAGCATATCACCTACACTGACAAAGGCAAAAGCAAGGTATTGGGTCTAGGTAGGGTTGCAATCTCAAAGGATCGACACATGGACAAAGTCATGCTTGTCGAGTCCCTCGGATTCAACCTCATGTCTGTCTCAATGCTTTGTGATCTTGATATGGTTGTTGTCTTTGGCAAATATCGCTGCTTAGTGCTCATGGAATCTGACAATTCCAAAGTCTTCTAAGGCTTTAGGAGAGGAGACTTGTATATTGTTGATTTCTCTGCAGGACCACAGCCTGCCACATGTCTACTTGCAAAAGCTTTAGAAGGCTGGCTATGGCATCGACAACTGGGTCATGCTGGCATGAGGAACTTTCACACACTTGTGAAGAAGAAGCACGTCATTGGCATTGAGGGTGTAAAATTCCTCAAAGATCATCTTTGTGGGGCTTGTGAGGCTGGAAAGATGACCAGAGCCAAGCACCCCTCGAAGACTATCATGACTACCTCTCGTCCTTTTGAATTGCTTCATATGGACCTCTTTGACCCTACTCATTATGCCACACTAACAAATGGAGCATCTCTATATGGCTTTGTCATTGTTGATCATTATTCTCGTTACACATGGGTGCATGTCATTACTTACAAAACTGAAGTGCAGGAAGTCTTCAGACGATTTTCCTCAAGGGCTTCGACGAATTTTGGTGTGAAGATCAAGCATATACGTAGTGACAATGGGACCGAGTTCAAGAATACTGGTCTTGATGACTATCTCGATGAACTTGGTATTACTCATGAGCTATCTGCCCCATACACTCCTCAGAAGAATGGCGTTGTGGAGCGCAAGAACAAGACTCTTGTTGAGATGGCTCGCACCATGCTTGATGACTACAAGACACCTCGTCGCTTCTGGCCTGAGGCAATTGATACTGCATGCCACATCATCAATAGGGTATATCTTCACAAATTCTTCAAGAAGACCTCATATGAACTCCTCACTGACAAGAAACCCAATGTGACTTATTTCAAAGTCTTCGGTGCTAAATGTTGGATTAGAGAACTCCATCACAATTCTAAATTTGCACCAAAAGCACTTGAGGGTTTTATGCTTGGTTACGGAAAGGACTCGCATACCTACAGAGTCTTCAACACCTATCACCACAAGGTTGTTGAAACTGTAGATGTGCGATTCGATGAAACTAATGGCTCGCAAAGAGAGCACCTACCTCCTGTGCTAGATGAAATGTCTCCTGAGGAATCCATCAAGCTAAAGGCTACTGAGGATGTCATACCTACTGAAGAATCTGCTGAAGAAGTTATTCCAGATCATGAAGAAAATCATGCCAGTGCATCTGAAGAAAATGGCTCTGAAGAAAATGCAGAGCCAAATCAAAGTCGTCAACCTGCTCATCCTCGCGTTGCAAATGAAGTACAGATTGAGAGAATCATCAATGACATCAACGCACCAGGTCCTCTCACTCGCTCAAAAGCTTCACATTTGTCTAACTTTTGTGGGCATTTTTCTTTTGTCTCTATCACAGAGCCCACCAAAGTTGATGAGGCATTTCTGGAGCCTGAATGGATTCAAGCGATGCAAGAGGAATTACATCAATTCGAGCTAAACAATGTGTGGGAGCTTGTCAAGCGACCAGACCCACGCAAGCACAATATCATTGGTACCAAATGGATCTACCGCAACAAGCAAGATGAAAATGGCCTAGTTGTGAGGAACAAGGCTCGTCTTGTAGCTCAAGGCTACACACAGGTTGAAGGAATTGATTTCGATGAAACTTTTGCACCTGTTGCTAGACTTGAGGCTATTCGCATATTGCTTGCTTATGCTAACCATCATAATATCATCTTATATAAAATGGATGTGAAAAGTGCATTCCTCAATGGTAAGCTTGAGGAAGAAGTATATGTTGCTCAACCCCAGGTTTTGAAGATCCTAACCATCCTGACCAAGTCTTCAGACTCAATAAGGCCCTCTATGGCCTCAAGCAGGCCCCTCGGGCGTGGTATGATACACTGAAGGAATTCCTCATGAAGAAAGGCTTCAAACCCGGTTCACTTGACCCAACTCTTTTCACCAAAACATATGATGATGAATTATTCGTGTGCCAAATATATGTTGATGATATTATCTTTGGCTGTACTAACCAACGTTACAGTGACAAATTTGCCTATATGATGAGTGCGGAATATCAAATGTCTATGATGGGAGAATTGAAATTCTTCTTAGGTCTTCAAATTCGTCAACAACGCAATGGCATCTTCATTTCTCAAGAGAAATACCTCAAGGACGTTCTGAGGAAATTCGGTATGCAAGATTGCAAAG
Organism: Thinopyrum elongatum; assembly: GCA_011799875.1. Classification (NCBI taxonomy): domain Eukaryota; kingdom Viridiplantae; phylum Streptophyta; class Magnoliopsida; order Poales; family Poaceae; genus Thinopyrum; species Thinopyrum elongatum. The sequence continues at coordinate 54,477,065 of CM022297.1, forward strand.
CCGTCAAAATCCCTATGCCCACAAATGGCTATCTATGCACCGATGAAAATGGTATTGACTTCGATCAAAAGGTATACCGCTCCATGATTGGCTCTTTATTGTATCTATGTGCATCTAGGCCAGATATTATGCTTAGTGTTTGCATGTGTGCCCGTTTTCAAGCTACACCGAAGGAATCACACCATAAGGCTGTGAAACATATTCTTCGATATCTAGCTCACACTCCAACACTTGGATTATGGTATCCCAAGGGCTCGGCTTTTGATCTCATTGGATATTCTGACTCTGACTATGCTGGTGATCGAGTGGATCGCAAGTCAACATCAGGCACATGCCATTTCCTTGGACGATCTTTAGTATGTTGGTCCTCGAAGAAGCAGAACTGTGTATCACTCTCCACTGCTGAAGCTGAGTACATTGCTGCTGGTTCTTGCTGTGCTCAGTTGCTGTGGATGAAGCAAACCCTCAAGGACTATGGCATCAACATGAAGAATGTGCCACTCTACTGTGACAACGAAAGTGCCATCAAGACTGCTCATAACCCAGTTCAGCACTCGAAGACAAAGCACATCCAGATTCGTCATCATTTTCTTCGAGATCATGTGTTAAAGGGCGACATCTCTATTGATCACGTGAAGACTGAAGAACAGCTAGCGGATATCTTCACCAAGTCCTTGGATGAGAAGAGATTTAGCAAGTTGCAGTGTGAGCTAAATATCTTAGAATCTTCGAATGTTCTTTGAAAGGACACACATCCTAACACTTATGCAAAATTGATGACTTAGATGTGCAACACACGAAGTAACGCTTTCCTTCAATCAATCAAGACTAACCCGCTAAGTGTGAAGAAATTAATGAAGAATTTGATTCTCAGAGCCCCACGACAATTGTACGCGGTGTCTGAAATTATCATTCTTATACGGTGGGTCACGCCACCAAGAAAAGTTGAAAATCTTCAAAATTGAGTTTTTCTTCATTTTGCAAATTCTTCAACTTGCAAAGTCTTCAAAAAAATTCGACTGGTGTTCGTCATTGACTATATATATATATATTTGAGTTTTTCATGTCCTGAATAGCATTCACTTATTGCTAATTCTTCAATTTGATTTTTCCTCTAAGTGAATGTGATCGGACCCGTTCCCCCACTATGCTAAACTCAACCCAGACTGTTCACAAATTCTTCATGTGCGTTCTATTTGAAACCCGTTCAAAGTCTTCACTGTGTCCTTGACAGCTGAAGAATTTGCGAACGAAACTTTAAAATTTTCATATCTGATTTTTGGCTTTTGCGGCTCAAACTGATCTGCATCCCATGACGGATTAAAATATTCACCCACAATCGCTCACGATCTCCACCACTTTGTACGTGGGTGACACATGTCATTAGAAGAGTAAGGGTCAGGGGCATGTTCGTCCAAAAAATTTGGACGGGCAGTTTTTCACCGTGGCTATAAATACCCCCTCCCTTCCTCTGTCCTCATTTACCCCGCTCGACCACCATCTCACTCGAGCTCTCAGACCTAGCGCCGTCGATACTCTCCATCGTCGCCGGTGAGGAAGAGCTTCACTACCTCGACCTCGTCGCCGTCGTACTCGCACCGGCCGCTGAAATCTTCACTCCGCCGCCGTTGTAGCTGTCTCTCATCGCCAAGTTAGGGCGTGAGAGATCTGAACTAACGAACTTCTCCAACTCCACTCCCAGTTCGTTGTGTTCTTCGTCCAGAGTAAATAAAATTTAATTTTACTGCCCTGCTTTGATTCTTATGATTTCCACAAATCTTCAAAAGGTGTTTATTCTTCAACTTCCCATTCCATAAACACCCGAATGCTTCTGTATCTTGAATTGTTTCTCTAAGCTATGTTTTTTCTTCAAGATTCCTCAATTGTGTGGATTTTCAAAATCTATACAACTCTGGAACCTAAGTCAAGAACGCTTAGTGAAAGTCCTCAAGACACCTATGGTCAAATTCCTCAAACTTGATTCATTTTGAAAAATTTCTGAGAACGCATATGACCTCTCAAAATTCTTCGCACCTATACTCTGTTCACAGGTACAAAATGTCCGCTGCTGAATCGCTAGGTTCTCATCAACTTGATTCATTTGCAGCGTTCCTCGAAGATAAGTTGGATACTTCCTCAGAAATATCCATTGTTCAAAATCCTCAAGTGAGGAAAATGGCAGATGGGAAGAGACCTCAGAAGGGAGGCAAGAGGCCTGAAACAAACACTGCTTTTGAGATCCCTGAAGACATATATGATGAATATTGCACACCTGATGAAGCAACTCATGGCAAAGAGAACAATAATCAGCGCAAAGTGTGCATACAGAGGATTGAAAGGAGATGGGCTAAGGAATGGAGGGAATACCAATACGTCACTCCAAAGTACATGAAGAAATTCGCTGTAAACCCTCCATGTCCAAGACCTCCATTGGCACCTGGCCAAGAAGCTGATCCCTCAAGCATCAGGCGCGGTGAGGAATTTCCCAAAGAATGGGCCAAGCGTCAAGCCAAATTGGCTAAAGTGGCAAAAGAAGCAGTGACGAAATTCAATGAAGATTCTACTGCTGCTGCTGCTGAGGCCTCTGCCAGTAAGCCTAAAAAGGCCATGCCGAAGAAATCAGCTGTTAAGCCGAGTTCCTCAACAGCAATGCCCTCACGGCCAAGTTCCTCAAAGCCCTCAAAGCAAATTCCTCAGGCAACTTCGTCAAGGGCTGTGACAATTCCCTCTGTTGCCACAAAATCCTCAGTTGCTGCTGCTAAGTCCTCAACACCAGTGCATCTTGCAACATGCTAATGGACTGCAGGTTTTTCAATTGCTTCTGGAGCATCTGCAAGTTCCTCAGCTCCACCACGGTCCTCAACTGGTCCAACTCTGCTGAAGAAAAAGGCCACTGCTGGACGTGGAACGAGGCCAAGTCCTCATAAGAAGCAAGTGGCATTCCATGTTCCATCTGATGACGATGAAGCTGATGATGAAGAACTTGCTGAAATCATCAGGGAGAGGCAAGAAAGGGCCGCTAGAGCCAAAGGGAGTTATATGCCTCTCATGCTGGATCCAAAGAAGATCCTCGATTTCATCGATCTCTGGCACAAAGATCCAAACACTCCACTGCCTGAATTAAACCTCACTCCTGGTCAAAGTCACATGTTGACGGCATTCATCAATGAAGAAAAATGGAAATTTGAAAAGGGAAGGCAAGTCAAGAAGGCTCAGTACAAGGAGGAGTGATTTCTGAAGAAAAATGTTCTGAGCATGTCTCCTGAAGAACTTGTATCTCTGCAAAAGGAGATCAAAGGCCTCCGTGATGAATTTGACAGATATTATGCCGATTGGCTGGGAGCCAAAGTCAGATTTGTCAAGCTTGCCAAGACCCTCAAGCCTAATGTTGCAGCACCATCACAACAACAAATTCCTCAGACTGATACTTCTGCTTGGTCTGTTGAAGAAACTGAAAGCGCAGCTGATGAAAATCAGGCTGCTGAAGAAACTGTGGATACCAGGTCTACTGAAGAAATTCCAGTTCCTGAATAAATTGCCAGGGCAACCACTAATGTTGCACCTGAAGAACAACCCAGGCCAGTTGAAGCATTTGCTGCGCCTGAAGAAACTGAACCGGCTCCATCTGCTCCTCCTGCTAAATCTTCAACAGTGAAGAAAATCAACCTTCCTTCTGCATCTGAAGTGAAGAAAACCAAAGCTGCAGAGAAGGTAGCTGTGAAAAAGAGGAAAGCATCACCGACTGCAGAGTCTTCAGCTCCCAAGAAAGTGAGGACCTTGACAAGTTCCTTCACTAACCCAATTGATGCTGTTCCAATCTCTGTTGTACCGTCCAAGGAGCTCATTCCTTATGGTGAGGATTATGTCATTCCAGAAGACATCGATGAAGAGAATCCTTCTGCTGCTTCTTCAGAGCAGTTGGATGAAGAAATTGAAGTGGAAGATATCCCGTCAACCCCACTGGTATCATCACCCATGCCTCAGTTCACAGCTGAAGAGGCAGGCATTGAGGAAATGGAAGAAGAAGACGTGGATATCGGTTCTACAACTCCTGTGCTTAATGATGATTATTGGGAAAGACTTCACCCCAATTCACCATTGACCACACCTCTGCATCCAATTCCTCAGTCCCCTGTACAAACTAAAGAAAATCACACGGGATCTGAAGAACGTCAAACATCTCTCCTTTCCATTCCTGAGGAAATTCCAGCTACTACAGCTGAAGAAATGGAGACACAAACCATTGCTTAAGAAACTGAACTCTCAATTCCACAGTCTGCAGCTCCAGAGATTCTGATCCAAGAGGTTGTGAAAACATCAACTGTTACTCTTCAGCCCAAGCAGCAAAACCCTCATGCTAAAAGGCCAAAATTCAAGGCTGACGATTTCTTCGCCGAGCACCATTTCTTCACGGACTTCAATCCATATGACTTAGCAAGACTTCGACGCAAGCGATTTTGGACAGCCAGTCAGATGAACTTCTATTCTTCACTTCTGTTTGATAAGGGCAAGGTATTTGAGCACCGTCAAATTCCTCATGTTGACATGGAGTCTATTCCGTGCTTCAAGCCAGTCTTGAATGTTCTTCATGAAGCTGGGCTTCTGAATTTTTGCACTGACATCTGCGATTGGAATGAAGAGCTAATTCTTCAATTCTATGCCACACTGCACCTCACTGGAAATGTGGCTGATGTGAACTCATGGGTGCTTGACTGGAGGACTAGGAACACTCATTATAAAGCCCCGGCCTCTGAATTACTTCATGCCGTACCAGTCAGTCCTCCTGCTGAAGGCGCCAGGCTCATGTATGAAGAACCTGAGCTTCCAAATCATATGATGCAAGTGTTGATGAAGCCTTTGAAGGTAGGCCAAGCTCCAAGAACTACCTTCCTAGTGAAGGATTTGCTTTATGTGCCTAGGACAATCTACTGCATTCTGACCAAAACCCTCAGTGCGATCAAAGGCCACAACTCTGAAGAAGAGGAAGTTGTTGGCATCATGAAGAATCTGCTGTTCAACATGATACATGGTATTCCCATTAACTACCATGATTTCTTCATGAAGACTTTGGCGAATGTTGCACTGTCATCGTTTGAGTTGAAGCCTTATGCTCCATGGATCATGAAGTTCATCAGAACCAGGTCTTCAATTCACTACCAGGCAGATTTTCAGAATCATCTCAGCTATTTGCCTCCTATTGAAGTCCTCAAGCAGACTATTTCTTCAGTTGATGGAAAAGGTAAAGCTGCTATTATTGATGAGGGCACTCGTCCATTGGATGGTCAGTTTCGCAAAGCTGCATCTTACTCCACCAATGATGACTCTGCAACCCAAGATTCTGCTGCAAAAGCTTCAAAGCCAACTCCTCAAGCCACTACTCCACGTGTGATGACTGATTGTGAGCTTCTTCTAAGTCTTCATCAGAAGGTCGATCGTAATCACAAGCGGGTCAAGCATCAATTTGGCTCAATTCTTCAGAATATGACTGTCACGCAAAACACTGTGAAGAAGAATCACTACTATGCACATGAAATCTTCGATTGCACTTGGGCCATATTATCTCACCTATACGGTGATGAAGGTCTCAAGCAGATGGGATTTCAACAGAACTTTGACAGGTCTCAGCCACCTTTGAAGAAATTCAAGAAAGTCAAAGTTCCTCAGCTCGTCACAAGTTCATATTCTTCATCGCGCGAGACGGATGAAGCTGAAGATTTGAACGACACTGCGGCAGGCCCTACCTCAACGGACGACCCCAACAACACTGGCGCTCCTCCATCGACATCATGATGATATTCTTCATGGGCGTTAGTCCTCATGTTTCGTCCCTTTTGGTCATTCAATGACAAAGGGGGAGAAATTTGAGTTAGTCTTCAAGCGGGTCTTATATATGGGCTGTTTTTTCCGTTAAGTTACAACTCTTGCTCTTCTGAGGTGTTTGCTCTGATGAGTTGTAAACTTAAGTCCTATGGTGGTCTGATACTTTTGAACTGCTTTCTGCATGCTTATTTCCTCAAGTACCTTAATGCACGCATGCTGAATTTCGTCAGACACCATATTTCATCATGCATTTCAAATTCTTCGTATCATATGTTAAATGCGTGTATGAATTACAAGACATAGGGGGAGATCTCCATGATATTACTCTACAATGTGCATTTGCAATCCAAAGCAAATTCCTCATATGCACATCTTCAGGGGGAGTTCTTCTATATCTTGCAATCAAATTCCTCAATATCAGTATTTACACTTCATATGTTTTATCCCTGTTCAAAACTTAACCTATTTGTCATCAATCACCAAAAAGGGGGAGATTGTAAGTGCATCTAGTGCCCCTTAGTGATTTTGGTGTATTGAAGACTTATAGGTTAAGGGACTAATGTGTTTGTGAGTGTACACAGGTTCTATAAGTCTATGAGGAGTTTGATATTTACGAAGAAAGTCGACCCCTAAAAATGAATGTCTTCAGTTGAAGACTTTGGTATTCTTGAAGACTTTGAAAATGAGGAAATTGGTGTGACCTTGAAGACATTGATATTGATGCAAGGATTATGAAGCATGAAGACTTTTGTTTTCGTAGTTTTTGTTTCCTCTTTCTTGAGTCATAGGAAACACCATACTGTTAAAGGGGGTCGAGGTTAAACTAAGGAAAAGTTTCCAAGTGATGGTCATCTCAAATCCTACACCTACCCAATCCTTTCGAGTGAAGCCATTGGAAATCTCATACAGTTCAGTCAATTTCTTCAGTGACAGAGACAAAGATCTTCTGTTCTCTGAGGAATTTGTTCTGACTGAGGAGTTAGGAATTCGCCAGTGCGGATTGCCTACAAGTGAGGAACATGATAGCCCTGAGGAATTTGAGAGCTCAAATTTTTTACCGTTGCTGCGCTATGTGCCAGATGTCCAAAATATCCTATCCACCTAACGGTCATATCATTGAAGGGAATTTATGTCTTATCAAGTCGGGCTGCTCCCCGGCTATAAATAGCCGCCCCCTACAACCACTAGCTGGTTGGCTGCTCCGAGAGAAACTGACACTTGCCATTTAGAGCATCCCATCCTCCGAGAACTTTGAGAGAAAATCATCACTGAGGAAAAACCCAAACCCAACACCTAAAACCCAAAGTGATTGAGCATCACTGAAGAGATTGTTCCTGTGTGGAACCGACGCTTGTTACCTTTGAGGACTGCGCATCCTCCAGACGATTAGGCGTCATGGTCTAGAGCATCCAAGAGGATTTGTGGATCGCCGAGTGACCAAGTCTGTGAAGGTTTGGAAGTCACCTTTGAAGACTTACCACGAGTGATTGGGCGAGGTCTGTGTGACCTTAGCTCAAGGAGAATACAGTGAGGATTGTGTGTCCGAGACTGTGTGTCCTCAGGTTTAAATACCTAGCCGCTCCAACCAGACATACAACTGTCACAGCAGTTGGAACTGGTCTACCAAATCATTGTCTTCACCGAGCTACTGGTTCTATTTCCTCAACCCTTTCATTCCCTCATTCATGTGTTGATAAAATTGATCATTACTGTTTGAAGACTTTAACTGAAGACTTTCTCAATTTCCTCAATCCTAATTCTTCAGTCATCTAGTCTTTTGCCTGCTTATGCTGTTTACACGCTACCTGTGCTCTGTGCTTGTTTCATATCATCATGATGACTGTGTTACTGCCATGTTATGCTTGCTCCTGAGTACTTATTCTGCTGCTTGTAGTTCATCATTAGCATATTCCTCAAGTAGTATTTCCTCAGAGACGAATTTGTGAAAATCGCCTATTCCACTACTGGAATCCACTTCTTTGCCGTCAGCTAGCGGACGGCAAAGAAAGGCTTTGCCATCAGCCACCAGAAAACTGACGGCAAAGAGGCAGCAGACGGCAACGGATGGCTTTGCCATCAGCATATCTTTGCTGTCCGCTAGCGGACGGCAAAGAAGCTTTGTTGTACGCTAGCTGACGGCAAAGAGGGTGGGTGGCGGGCATACGAGGGCGACCTAACGGCCATCTTCTTTGCCGTATGCTGGCTGACGGCAAAACATCTTTGCCGTCCGTCAGCAGACGGCAAAGAAGATGGCCGTTAGTTCGTTCGTTTCCCCCCGGCCCCACCCCACTAGGTACGCTCTTTGCCGTCAGCTGGCAGATGGCAAAGAGCTATGACCTAGCAGATAAGGGGCCGCGCCCGCGCCCGATCTGTCCATTCCCTCTCTCTCCCTGCCCGAGCCGCCCCGACCCCTCTCCCCTGCCGCCGCCCGGCCGCGCCGCCGCTCGCCCCGCTCAGCCGAGCCGCCGCCGCCGGCCGCGCCGCCCCGCCCGCCTGGCCGCGCCTGAGCCACCCCCGCCCCGCGCCACCCACGTCGTCGGTTGCCCCGCCCCGCCCGTCCCGAGCCGTCGCCGCCCAGACGAGCCGTCGCCACCGGCTGCTACGCCCCGCCCGCCCGGCCGCGCCGCCCCCGTCCCGAGTCGCCGGCCGCCCCGCACCGCCCCGCCCCCATCCCGAGCAGCCGCCCGACCGCACCGCACCACCCGGCTGCACCGCCCGGCCCTGCCCCGCCGCCACCCCGCTCCTCATCGTGGTGAGTTTTTTTTTCTGTTTTTTTAGATTTAGTTTATATTTGTTTAGTTTAGGTTAGTTTAGTTTAGGTTAGTTTAGTTTATTTAGTTTAGTTTAGGTTAGTTTAGGTTAATTTAGTTTATTTTAGGTTACATTTAGTTTATAGTTTTGTTTAGGTTTTTTTCCTGTTTTTAAGAATAATCAAGAAAGATGAAAAAGAAGAAAAAGAAGAAGAGGAAGAAGAAGAAGAAAAAAGAACAATAAGTAGTAGAAGAAGAAGAAGATGATGAAAAAAAGAAGTAGAAGTTGAAGATGAAAAAAAGAAGTAGGAAAAGAGGGCGCCCGGGGACGAGCGGGTTAGGGGGTTCCTCGGTGTCGATGGAACCCTAAATAGCAAGTATCGTCGGTGCGAGGTACATGTGGCCATCGGTGTCGAATACTACATCCACGTCCCACAAGTGACGCCGACGTACGGCGTCCCAAAGAAACTATTCTCGGCGTCGATGGCGGTCGAACACCATTGCGAATTTGTCTGGCAGCCTCTGCGATGACGATTAAAAGGCAAGTGTTGAAACTTGAAACACCCAAACTGACTCAAGTCGGTTTGGTTGTTTGAAATTTCAAAACTTGGCTTTAGTCCTCATCGCAGAGGCTACCAGACAAATTCTCCAAGGTGTTCGACCGTCATCGGCCACCAGAACTATTGTTGCGGACGCCGGGCTCCGGCTTCACTTGTGGGATGTGGATCTAGTGTTCAACACCGACCGCCTCATGTAACTTGCACCGATGGTAGTTGCTATTTAGTTTACCCGGGGACGAGCGGGTTAGGGGGTCGCTATGTTACTCATCTTTGGATTTAAATGTGCAGTTATTTCGTCGCTGCGAGGGTCTAGTGTTCGACGAGCTCCGCCCCTGCGTTCGTTGGTGAGCACAAATGACATCTCCCGATGAAACTTGCTAGCTATAGGTGTCAATCATCAGTATGCGTAACCACTATGCGTCTCCCGTTCGAAAGGGTTACATCTATAAATATGCATGCATTTGCATATTTATAATCGTGATTCTTTCGAATTGTCCAACGGTATCCATGGACAGCCCGAGTATGTGTAGATTGGATTCGTTTTCCCATATGCTCAGCTCCGGATCCGATGCAGAATTTCGTCAGTGCCTCCCTGTTGTTCTCCGTGCACACATTCTCTCTGCTTATTGCCGAGACGTGTATCAGGAGAACAGCGGGGAGGTGCTGCCGAAATTTTGCATCGGATCCGGAGCAGAGCATGGGAAAATGAACCCGATCTACACATACTCGGGTGGGATTAGGACCTATCTTTACCTATTAGCATGTAGGTTGCATGGACGTAATAAAACTGACAAACTCCATTAACTGATGGATATGGTTTGCTTAATTATGTATATATTTCTTGTGTGCCCAGTAGGAAGTCAATATGAGTGATTGTGCATGGATGTACACCGGTTACACTAGTCAGAAAGTTTGGACCGAGGAATGGTTACCAAAAACCAAGGGGTTTGTTAGAGCCGCATTTGCAAATGGCCAGGAATTTAGCTGGTGCCCCTGTGCCCGTTGCAACAACTATAAAAAGAGGGACGAGCTTGAAATGAGTAAAGACCTGCAGAAGTTTGGTTTTACGCCTGGTTACACAGTCTGGACATTACATGGTGAGTCTGCCCAATGTGCCAGAGCCGAGGTTCGTCGTCGCACCGACGAGCATGGTACCGGGACCGCAGACATGGTGCAAGACTTTGACGATGCTCGGGACTCGGACGAGGAGATGGAGGAATCTACAAAGGCCTTCACTGAAATGTTGGAGTCCTCAAAACGTCCTCTCCACGAGCACACTGAGCTTTGTCAGCTCGATGCCATCTCACAAATAATGGCTTTGAAGGCTCAATTCAACTTGGGCAGAGAATGCTACGACGCGATGATGACAGTATTCGGACGATTTCTACCCAAAGGCCATGTGCTACCTCCAAACATGTACCAGTCAGACAAAATCCTCCGTGCTCTTAAGATGCCCTATGAGAAGATACATGCCTGTGAGAAAGGATGTGTCTTATTTAGGCTTCAGTATGAGGACTTGAACTATTGTCCCATTTGCAATTCTTCCAGGTATGTTGTGGTAGACAACGGTATGGGTGAGAAGACGCAGACCAAAATACCCGTTAATGTTCTTCGGTATATGCCAATCGTACCAAGACTTCAATGTCTTTTCATGGTCGAAGAGATGGCCAGACAGATGACATGGCACAAAACGGGCAAAAGAACCGAACTAGATGCAGATGGGAATGTGATAATGGTGCACACATCGGATGGTGAAGCGTGGAAGCGCTTCGATGCATTACATAAGGAAAAAACGGCAGATCCAAGGCATCCTCGAGTCGCCGTCAGCACAGATGGGTTCAGTGTGTTTGGTCAGATGGCAGCCCCATACAGCTGTTGGCCCGTGTTTGTCATTCCACTCAATCTCCCCCCGGGCAGATTATGCAACGAAAGAATATTTTCCTGACGTTGATAATTCCAGGGCCCAACTATCCGGGGAAGAATATGAATGTGTACATGCAGCCGCTTAAGGAAGAATTGCAAGAAGCTTGGGATAATGGGTTCAAGACATACGACGCCTTTAGCAAACAGAACTTCATAATGCGTGCCTGGTACATGTACTCGACGCATGACTTGCCAGCGTATGCGCTATTCGTTGGCTGGTGTGTGCATGGAAGGTTCCCGTGCCCCACATGCAAGGGAGCTCTTGAGTTTCGTTGGCTGACGGCAGGGCGCAAGTATAGTTGCTTCGACTTGCATAGACCGTTTCTACATCCTGGCCATAAGTTCAGGAAAGACAAGAAGAACTTCATCAAAGGTAGAGTTGTCAAACACTCTGCACCACCTGCGTTGACAAGCCAACAGACCCTAGATCAGTTAAACGCTCTCGAGCCAGATCCAGAGCGTCCAGGGTATTTCAAGGGGTATAATAAGGAACACGCCTGGACTCACAAGACATGCTTCTGGGATCTACCTTACTTCAAAGACCTCCTTTGCCCACACAACATCGACGTGATGCACACTGAAAAGAATATCGCCGAAGCCATTTTGCATCTCCCGACCGAGGCACGATTGGGGGGGCCCGTGCAAAATCGTTGGTGCTACTCAACTGAGAGGATGCAGAAGACGCTTCGAGCAAAATGTAAAAATAAACGTAGAATAGAAGCATCGATGGCGGAGGCATTCATCACTGAGGAGGCGGCAAACTTCGTGACCGCACATTACGAAGCCAAAAATCGTCATTTGCATAATCCGAAGCCTCGGTACAATGCTGACGAACCTCAAAAGGGTAAATCCAACCTCAGCCTATTCAAAGGGAATCTCGCACCAGCTGGTGGTTGGAAACTAGTAAGGTTGGATGTTGAAGAATGGCGGACCATTTCGCTGTATCTCTTCAACAACCTAACAGAAGTGCGGCCGTACATCGAGTAAGATCTCGGTACATTGTTTCACAACTTCTAATTCCTTTGAACTTCTCTTATTCCTGGATTTTTGATGCAGTCGATACGTCGCCATATTCTCGTATGGAGCGGCGATCCAAAAGGATTCCGTCGAAGAGTATGAGCTTCTGGCAAAACAAGGAGCCGAATTTCCCGGTTTCATCTCTTGGTTCAAAAAACGGTATTTTCCATTAGACACTTTTTTTTCTTTGGCTAATTTGCGACTAATGCAACAATCCTTTCGTATTAAACTTGTAGGCTAATTCAGAGATTATGGATGCCGAATTGAGACAAGTAGCTAATGGTTTTGACTATAAGGTCCGTTCATTTGACAAATACGACATCAACGGGTATCGCTTTCGTACCTACGGCAAAGAGTTATCTATGGCCGACCGAAAGTCTACAAATTGTTGTGTCTCTGCTATCGGCGAAGGAGGTATCGAGTATTATGGAAGAGTTGAAGCAATTTATGAACTTGAATTCTATGGTGAAAACCCACCAAACGTCATAGTCTTCAGATGTTATTGGTTCCAGCCGAGGGAGACTAGAAGGACTCATGAACATATAGGGCTAGTCGAAATCAAACAAAGCACCCATTTGGATGTTCCCGATGTCTATATTACGGCTCAACAGGCAACCCAAGTTTTCTATCTACCGTGGGCCTGTCAAAGTGATCCAAATCTCAGTGGTTGGGACGTCGTTTATGAAATGCCGCCACGTGTTAGACCACCTCCCCCCAATGAAAAGGATTATGAACCTCACATTAACCAAGACACATATGACGAAGGAGAATTCTTCCAAGAAACACATCTTTCCAAAAAACGTTTCAAGAACCGCTCTACTCCACCCCAGAACATTGAAGTAGACAACGATAGTGAATCCGACTTCACCCCTGAGCTGGAACAAGAAGAGCTGGAAGAAGAAGAAGTTACTGCTGCAGATGACCTGTCAATGCTTGAATGATTACGTAAAGGTGGCCTTCCACATGATGATGCATTTATTAATGATGATGATGAGCACGTCATTACCGATAGTGATGATGATGATGCTTTTATTAATGATGATGAGGAGCACGTCATTACCGATAATGATTATTAGCTATTCAAATTTTTATGTTGTACTTGATTTATATAGTTATTTGTATGATTGTATGATTTATATAGTTGGTATTTATAATTTTCTTACTTTGTATGATTGTTTCTTATACATAGTGCCATGGTCTTGATTTCCGTCCCGGTCGGCCCTCGCCCGCTTTATGATTCGGATGTGGTAAATTCTCTTTCATAACTATTTGTTGCATTTCGCATTTATGCAAATTATGGCCATCAAGTTGACATAGAGATATTTTAATCTAGGAGGTATGTGAACCGGAATTTGAAACGGACCCTCTTGTCGAGAAGTTAAATTTAGTTGAAACAGAAAATGAGTATTTGAAAGAAAAAATTAAAAGAATTGAAGAAGAGAAGATGACATTGGAGTTGTATGTTGCCGATGCCATCGATGATCACAAGATGAAGATGAATGCAATGCGCTTGAAGATGGATGCAATGCGCCTGAAGCTTAAGAAGATTAGAAAATATGCCATTGATAATGAGGCTTGGTATCATTATGCCGTTGGATCAATTGTTACCTTAGTTGCGATCTTCATCACATTTGTTGTGATGAGGGTAAGTTTTCTCTAGTGTTTTGCTTTACAAATGGATACTTAGCTTATTTTCCTCCTAAATGGCATAATTACCTAAGTTAGATAAAAAATAAGCTATACTTAGCTTATTCAGTTCATTTATGACATACTTAGCATACTTAGGTAAAAAATGGCATGATAATCTTTGTTAGCTCCAAAATGATATAGACTTAGCTTATTTTCCTCGAAAATGACATAATAACCTTACTAAGCTCCAAAATGACCTATTTACCTACCTTAGCTCTAAAATGACCTACACTTAGCATTTTTACCTAGCTTAGCAATAAAATGACATTTTTACCTACCTTAGTTAGAAGAAGAAGAAGATAAAGAAGAGGAGAGGAGAAAAAGAAAGAGAAGAAAAAAAATCTTCTTCTTCTAACTAGTCTTCTTCTTCTTCTTCTTCTAACTTTCATCTTTCCCAATTTGTAGATTTGCTTTACATGAGGAAGCTTGGATTCATGGAGTGTACTATTCTTGTGGTGCTTCCTTGTTGTTTATGAAAACTTGTTTGGATATGTATGTCTATATGGATATGTTGTTGGAAACTTGTTTCTGGTTATGTATATATAGATATGTTGGACTTTGTTGAACTATGTTGTTGGATTGGATGAAATATGTTGTTGGACATGCTGTTGGATATGTTGGATATGTATGCATGTATATCTGTGTTTGAAACCATGTCTAATTAATGGGATTTAAATAAAAACAGGGGATATATAGCCTCTTTGCCGTCCGCTAGCGGACGGCAAAGAGGACACATGGCAGTCACCTGTGCAAACTGGGACCACTGGCTGCCTATTTGGTCATTTTGCCGTCTGCTGACGGACGGCAAAGTGACCATCTATGCCGTCTGCCAGTAGACGGCAATGATTCAAACCTCTTTGATGTCTGCTGGCGGATGGCATATCTGGACATGTGGCAGCTTCCCAGTGCTGCCTAGCTGGGCTCTTTGCCGTCCGCCAGCGGACGGCAAAGATCTTTGACTCTTTGCCGTCCGCTGGCGGACGGCAAAGAGCGCCATTAACCCCCTAACGGCTCTCACGCCACCGCACTGCCGTCAGCTGTCTTTGCCGTCTGCTGGCCTCGGATGGCGGACGGCGTAATCCTTTGCCGTCCGTTTCTAAGAAGCGGACGGCAAAGAAGGCCTTTGCTGGCAGGCTTTCATCCGGACAGTTTGCCGTCCGCTAGCGGACGGCAAAGCATTTTGCCGTCCGTGATCTATGCCTTTGGCCTTTTTGTCGTCCGGCATGGCGACGGCAAAAGCTGATTCCAGTAGTGTTCACCCCCCCCCCCCCCCCCTAGTCGATATAACGCACTCTCAGGGTGACCAGTGCTTGGGTGCTGCCCTTACTTGGACAAGCCTCCCACTTTGTCTAACCCCTCTCGCAAGCATCCGCTACTACGAAAGAAGAATTAAGATAAATCTAACCATAGCATGAAACATATGGATCCAAATCAGCCCCTTACGAAGCAACGCATAACTAGGGTTAAGCTTCTGTCACTCTAAGCAACCCTATCTACTTATTACTTCCCAATGCCTTCACCTAGGCCCAAATCATGGTGAAGTGTCATGTTCGATGTTCACATAACACCACTAGAGGAAAGACAATATACATCTCATCAAAATATCGAACAGAATACTAAATTCACATGATTACTTATAACAAGACTCTCCCATGTCCTCAGGAACAAACGTAACTACTCACAAGCATATTTATGTTCATATTAGAGGGGTATTGATAGCATTAAGGATCTGAACATATGATCTTCCACCGATAAACAACTAGCATCAACTACAAGTAATCAACACTATTAGCAACCCACAGGTACCAATCTGAGGTTTTGAGACAAAGATCGGATACAAAGATGAACTAGGGTTTGAGAGGAGATGGTGCTGGTGAAGATGTTGATGGAGATTGACCCCCCTCGATGAGAGGATCGTTGCTGATACGATGGCTTCGATTCCCCTTCCCGAGGAAGTTTCTCCGGCAGAACAGCTCCACCGGAGCCCTAGATTGGTTCTGCCCAGGTTCGCCTCGAGACGGCGGCGCTTCATATCGAAGCTTCCTTCTGATTTTTTTCCAGGTCAAACACATCATATAGCAGAAGATGGGCATCGAGGGCCTGCCAGGTGGCCCACAAGGCAGGGAGGCGCGCCCAGGGTGTAGAGCATGCCCCCCACACCTTGTGGCTGCCTGGCGGTCCCTCAGGTGCTTTCTTCGCCCAATATTTTTTATATATTCCAAAATAATTCTCCTTGAAGTTTCAGGACTTTTGGAGTTGTGCGAATGGTCTCTCAGATTTGCTCCTTTTCCAATCCAAATTCCAGCTGCCGGCATTCTCCTTCTTTTGTAAACTTGTAAAATAAGAGAGAAAAGGCATAAGTATTGTGCTAGAATGTGTAATAACAGCCCATAATGCTATAAATATCAATATAAAAGCATGATGCAATGGACGTATCAACGGCAAATAGCTATGAGAGAAATGCATTTGGACAAAACAAAAACTATCGATCGGAGAGAAATCCAACGAAAGAGAATTGTGGTGGTGTAACCCACCGTTAAGACCTGTATGACCCAGCTCGCACCAATTATCGTGGCACCCGGTTTGTCTAGTTTTTGTTAATGTATTCACTCTCAGAAGAAAATTTCACTTTGTCAAAATTTTCAAACTTTTCGAGTGTTATGCAACCATTCCTTCTAAGATGTGGAAGTGTTAGCACGGGTGCCGAGTCCAGCTTACCATTCGTGGGCATAGGAGTTTTCTAGCCCTTCATTTTGGAATCTTGCATTTTGAACTTCTTCAGGCATTCTTTCAGATATTTCTCCTGAGAAATAAAAATGCCATTTACTTGTTGACGAATTTGCAATCCAAGAAAGAACTTGAGTTCACCCATCATAGATATTTGATATTTATCAGACATCATTTTCCCGAACTCTAGATGCCAAGCATTGTTGTACAACCGAAGAGAATATCATCCACATAGATTTGACATACGAATAGATCATTATCAATAGCACGAGTGAAAAGTGTGGGATCAGGGATCCTGGCTTGAACCTTTGTCGAGAAAAAACTTCTTCAAGGTGTCATACCAGCTCGAGGGGCTTGCTTTAGCCCATATAAAGCTTTCTTCAACCTGAAAACTTTGTTAGGAAACTCAGGGTGTTCAAAGCCAGGTGGCTGTCGAACTAATCTTCCTCATCAATTTCACCATTGAGGAGGCGCTTTTCACATCCATTGCTAAAGAAAATATCATTGTAATTTGCATAAGGGAGAAAATGCGAATTGCCTCAAGGCACGCACAGGAGCATATGTTTCACCGAAATCAATACCTTCTACCTGTGTGTATCCTTGATCAACAAGTTGTGCTTTGTTTCTCACAACAATGCCATTTTCTCTTGCTTATTGCGGAAAATCCATTTTGTGCCGATGATATTGTGCTTCTTGGGATTCGTTTTGTCAACCAATTCCCACACATCATTTAGTTCAAATTGCACCAACTCCTCTTGCATGGCATTCATCCAATCTGGATCATTCATGTATTCTTCATACTTGGTAGTTCTGCCAATGAGACAAAGAGAAACTCCACAATAGTTAGCCAAGTGAGTGCATGAACGAGTTGTGGTCGATAACCTAGATTCTCAATTTCATCGAGAATTAATGAGGGATCAACTCGATTAGCTACTCGTGGATGAGCATTTTCTTCGTTATGATCATTGTCATTTTCATCATATATCAGCAATTGTATCATCAATCCCTCAGGATTGCCGTTTTGATTGACATTTGGATTTTGATGTGCCATTTCTATTCAGAGGAGCATTTGCTTCGCAGTGGCTTGATAGTTCTGCTTCGAGTCACAGGAGCATCATCATCAGAGGACTCAGGTGCATTTCCTTTAACAGGCTTGACGCTCCCAATGGCCATTTGCCGAATAGCATCCGATATCAATGTTCATCTATCACATTTGGCAGGTGCTCTTTTGGGCCGTTAGATTCATCAAACCACACATTTACCATTTCCATAACTTTCATGTGGTGAGAGTTATAGACACGATACATATGCGAGTTTGAGCCATAACCGAGAAGAAAACTTTCATGTGCCTTAGGTGTAAACTTGGAAGAATTTTCATATCAAGAATGTAACAAGGTGCACCAAAACCACGTAGATAAGAAACATCGGTTTCTTGCCAGTGATAAGCTCATATGAAGTTTTCTTAAGGAACTTGTGAAGATAAACACGATTGATAACATAACAACAGTGTTAAACATAGCCCAGAAGCGAATTGGAGTTTTGTACTCACTGAGCATAGTCTCGTCATTTCAATAAGAGTTCTGTTCTTTCGTTCAACAACTCCATTCTTTTGGGAGTGTATGCGGCAAAGAACTCATGTGTAATACCATGATCATCGAGAAATTCATCAATATGAGTATTTTTGAACTCAGTTCCATTGTCACTTCTGACATAATTAATTCGCACATCATATTCTTCTGGGCCTTCTTAGCGAAGCTTTTGAAGATATCTTGAGTGCAGGTCTTGTCTTTGAAGAAATGCCCAAGTGTATCGAGAGAAATCATCAACAATACCAGACCATAATAACTGCCACCAAAGCTTGCATAATTTTGAGGACCGAATAAATGAAGAATTTCTAAGGCCTTGTTGTGGTCGTGACTGTTTTTGATGAGTGATGCTTCTTGGCTAATTTTCCAGCCTCACATGCAGCACAGAACGATTCTTGTCGAATTTCACATCAGAAAGTCACGGAGATGATTATTCTTCACCAAGTGTGCAAATTTCTCATACCTGCATGACCAAGTCTGCGGTGCCATAGCCAACCTTCTGTTGCTTTTGCAAGCAAACAAGTTTGACAGAGGGACCCTTAGAGAAATCCACATATAAAGATCACCCTTTCTAATTCCCTCAAAGACGAAGGAATTGTCAGAGGCCATGAGGACAATGCATTTTGATATAGAGAATAGAACTAGCATGCCTAAATCACATAGCTTGCCAACTGACATAGATTGAATACGAGAGACTGAACAAGTAAAACATCATCGATGGCTTGTCTTTGGATATAGCAATTTTACCTAGCCCAATTACCTTTCCCTTGTTGTTGTTGTTGCCAAAAGTGATATAATTCAGAGGAGAAGCAGTTAAGTCGGGGTCAACAAACAATGACTTGTCTCCGGTTATATGACTAGTGCATCCACTCTCCATTATCCATTCTGTCACCCGAGACAAGTCCTGCAAAAGAATTAGGCTTTCTTAACCACCCACATCTTTGGAGTGGCTTCGAAACAATAGAGCGGGCAGGATATGATTTCTTTCGGTAAGCATAGTTATTGCTCGAGGAAGAATGGGCATAATTGAAGGAATAGGCATTGAAATTCCTTCCAGATGAATGAGCTAATGATTGTATGAGGTATGCATGTACTCATTCTGCGAACTCTTTGTGCCTGCATGGTTAGTCTAGTAAATAGGCAAGCATCAACAGTTTTCTAGGCACCCAAATAGCTTTCTTTGGGGGCCATTTCTGCTGTTTGGTCCAACATAGCACACGGCCTCACCAAGTTGATTTTGAATAATCTATAGTTATCCAGAGAGTCATCATCAGGATATTATGGGATAGGAGAGTTATATCCCGAAAGTAATGCAGGATCGAGCGTTTTTCTCTTTGCAGGAACCCACACAGTTTGAGGATATTGATGTGGTTCCCAGTAAGTGCCATTTTCATTCAGTTTCCTTTCGAAACCGATACCTTCCTTCCTAGGATTTTTGTGAAGAATAGATTTTTTCAGAACGTCACAGAGGGTTTGGTGCCCTTCGAGATTTGGACATTCTAGTCTGAAGAAGATCTTTCAACCTAGCATTTTCATCAGAAACAAACCACTTCCTCGACCGAGGGGTTAGCATTCATAGATGATTCAGCATTTGATTCTGCATTGGTTCGTTCAAGGCATTTTAAAACATGGTGCCTCAAACACCTCAGGTTTATCCTTGAGTTGTTGGGTGAGAAGAGAATTTTCTCTAATCAAATCTTCATGAGCCTCTCTCTGCGCCACGTGTTCCTATTTCCTTCAGGTAATCATAGGTCAATCTTTCATGGTCTACTGAGAGAAAATCATGACGAGTTGAGAGTTCATCCATTCGTGACTTGAGAGTGGAATACTCGTCGGTCAATGACTGTTTTTCTTCATCTCCTCCACCAATAACCGTTCAGATTCCTCAAGGGTTTTCCTCAATTTTCTCAAGAGAGTTTGTGTTCAATATTTGCAATTTTGATCAACTTAGCATGCTCATCCTCATCAGAAGAATATTGATCACTGGAGTGAACCTTGTGATGTTTGGAGGATCCCTTTTCTTCGAAGCCTTGGCCTGAAGTAGTAGGCAGGAGTTTCATCATCACTTGACGGTTCCCAAAAAATTCATCGTAGGAGAGGAGGCACATGCTATCCAGCCATGCCCGAGTCGGAATCCTCATCAAACTCATTTTCTTCTTTGAGACAG